>JBBHKE010003455.1:170292-285954 GCA_037447655.1 Zygnema cylindricum
TACTTTCAGGTAAAGGTCTAAAAGTTTAGGTTTCTTTTCAAATTGCGTGGAATGTTTCTTTCGAGTGAAACTGTTTTTATTTTCTTGTAATCTCCCAAGGGACTATTTTCATAATTTCCACACTATTTAAAAAGAGAAAAAAGAAACGATAAAACTCCTAGAGTTCTTGGATTTTCCTTTAGTGGTAGTTTTTTTCCCACACCATTTAAAGGAAGAAAACAAACGATAAAACTCCCTGAAGAGTTTTTTTTATCTCCCTTTAGTGGTATTTTCTCACACCATTAAAAAAGACAAAAAACAAGCAATAAACTCCCAGAGGAGTTTCTTGGATTTTCCTTTAGTGGTAGTTTTTTTCTTACATAATTTAATGTGTTTAAGGATTTGAAAATCTGGAAATGGACTTTCATATACTACTAAAATCTGGAAAATTTTAAAACTTTCTAAAAATTGGATCCACACATTTTTATAAATGGTTTTTCATTCAGAATCGTTCATCTCTAGCCTCAAATGGTTGTCATTTTTTTTTTCATTTCAAAGATTTGTAATTAGCTAGCTTTTTACCCATATTGAGTTATGAACAAAAACTTATTTTTCTTCTTTTTCCTCTTGTTATTCTTTCTCTTCTTCTTTTTGTTCTTTTTCTCTTCTTTCTCTTCTTTTTCTTCTCTTTCTTCGTTGTCGTCTTTTTCTTTTTCTTTTTATCCTGTCTTTTTCTTGTTTTTCTTTCTATTTGGTTAAAACGCAGAGTGAAAGTCATTTTTCAACCGGGAGACCAAAAAAGAAAGTCTGCACAAATCAGTCCAAAAAAGACTCTGGAATGGCCTCTATTGGTAGCTATTTCAGCAAGAAATAATTAGAGAGAAATTAATGGAGAGAAGTAAATAGAGAGAAGTAAATAGTGAAATAATAAAATATTGTTTCACTATTCCACCGCAGACTCAGCTGTCAAGTGAGTTATGAAATTCAAAGTTCTAGCATATACGAGGCTGTTTTTTTTGTTTTTTTGTTTTTTTTGTTGTCGTTGTTGTTGAAAATTAATAGACAGACTCTCGGCTTTCTCGTTTGCATGTGATCAGTCGGTAAAGTCCCTTTTTTCCCTCTTTCTTTAACTTCAAAAAAATCATCCCTGTATGGGTACGGATGTATCCCTGCATTTTGTAAATTATTCAAGGGTAAGATTTTAGGGTTTTTAGAGTTAAGATTTGCATGACTCTCTAAGAGGTCCTTCAGAATTCAAAATGAAACCAGACCATCACATATTCACTTTATAATCACCCTCTTTCAGTAAAACTAAAATGCATACATATAATTTTTTTTGGGCCGCCTAAGGACTTCGAGAATTGATAACGTTTGATGCCCACATATTTTCTTGTGTACAGAATAGTAAGACTTAATTTGAAAGTAAGGCACTATGGTGGCCCTTTTATTGATTTTGATATTTGCTATGCTATTTTCTGTTTCATATGCATAGCAATGCTACGTACAACACCGTTAATAACACTATTTCAGTGCCTTTCAATTTTGGCCTCTAGCCATGAAATAACACTATTAACAGTAATAGACTCTCTCTTATTCTTTAAAATTTTCAATCAACATGCTTTGAATATGAATTGGAATAAACAACTAATATAAACCCCAACTCATAACGATTGGCCGTGTACTGTACATTTTTCTGCATAAGAATGCAGCATTTAACTCTAGACTGCTGCACCAAAGAAGACGAATGGCAATGCTGCCTGAGTACTTGCCAAGATATGAGTATCATATCAGAAAGCGAGGTAAGGTGAGATATATCCCCAGAGGCAAGGCCAGGTAAGGCAAGGTGAGGTGAGGAGAGGTAACATGAGATGAGGTGGTGGTGGACAAGGCGTGTGTGTTCTCATTTGATAGTGTCTGTTTCTCTGAAATGCCTCAAAAGCATAATTTAAGCTTTCGAGTGGAGACTCAACGAACGAGAAAATAGCTCCTCATGAGTTGAATAAAAGAACAAAATGGTGTGGCAGTCCGCTTTCCAAAGCACATTCTTCTTTTACACCAAATGGACATAAAGGTCTGCGAAAACCGCGCTAAGGTTTCTTTTCGGAGGTCTCTCCAATACTGCTGAAAAGTCTTTGGTTTTACCAAGCAGTTTCAAAATTCTCACCTGAGTAGAATTTGAGATTCTATCCGTAAATTCTCTCGCGGCTTTTAAAGCATTTATGAAATCACTCTGTAAAAAAATAGAACCAAAAAATTGTACAAAAAAAAAAAACAGAATTAAATCATGGGTTTTCTTGATTTTGCCGGAAAAAAAAAATAAAAAAACATTCAGCCTCTCAAAAAACAAAAAAAGAAGGAAAAAGAAAAAGAAAAAAAAGAATAAACAAAGGGAAAGGGAAAAAAACTAAATAATTAAAAAACAAAAACATTAATATTTTCCAAACTGAATTGGTTCAACAAATGAGAAATCTCCTCAAAAATTTTAGGAAAATGAAAGGATTTTTTTTCTCTTTTGTAGGAAAAAAAATGATCAAATTCCTACCGTCACATTTAGAACTTTCCCTTTCGTTTTTTCTCTCTTTTAGTTTTTTTTTTGTCTCTTTTTTAAAATAATTTGTCTTTTAAAGATTTATTTGTCTGTGTTTTACCATTAATTTGTTCTTTTTTTCACTTTTTTTTCATTAATTTGCCATTTTCTTTAAGTAAAATTTGTCGCTTTTTTTAACATAAAATTTTCTTTAACAAAACTTCTTCTTTCTAAACATTTTTTTCTAAACATTATTAGTTTGTCTTCTTTTTTAACATAATTTTTTTTACATAAACTTGTTTATTTATCAACATAAATGTCTCCTTTGCAACATAAATTTACCCCTTTTTTTTAGGCTACTTCGACCCACTTTTTGTATTTATTTTACCACTCATTTGTCCTTTTTTTGTCCTAACATTAATTTGCCCTTTTTTTGTATTAATATTATTATTATTTTTTTGTTTTTTTCCATACCTGTTTACTCGCTGGAGTGTGGTATGTTCGAAATTCTGAAGCGGAAATTATTCCAGAATTAAACTCTACAAATCCCCCCCCCAAAAAAAAAGGGCCCCAACTTTCAATTTGGTCATCAAAACCATTCTATCAAAATTAGAGTGGAATCTGTTTAACGAATTAATTGAGATAATTGCAAATAAAAACCACACTATTTCATGTTTAACCAATTCATAAATTTAAAAGCTCAATATCTAAATCACGTTTTTGAAAAAGAGAAAAAAAGCCCACTTCTAAACCGGAATGATTAAAAAGAAAAAAGAACTTCGAAAGTACAGCATTTTATGTTTTTTTTTTTAGTTTTGCAAATTCCAATGAAAGATACTGACAAATTGGGGTAGAAAATAAACCTAAATTTCTCCTCCAGTTTTAATGAAACCATTTACATTTTAAATTTTAAACTTTCACGATTGAAAAAATGAGAAAACAACAAAAATAACAATTGGACATTTTACCACCAATTCTAATTCAACATTTTAACAATTAAACAAATTTGAACATCTTAACAACCGAACAAAATAACATCTGATCAATAAAAAAGTTGAACTAATAAACAATTTTACAATTTAATTGTTTTAGAATTGAACAGCTTAACAGTTTAACAATTCAGCGACTTAACTATCAAACAATTCAACATTAGAAAATTATATAAAAAACAATTAAGAAATTTAGCAATAAACAATTAAGAAATTTATCAATTTTACAATTAAACGATAAACGATTGAACGATAAACAATTAAACGATAAACAACTCAACAATGTACAATTTAAAAATCACGCAATTCAGCACTCGAACAATTGAACCAATTTTCAGCAACTGAACCGAAAAAAAAAAAAAACCTAAAAACCAAAACAAGACAAAACAATTTAACGTGTAAACTATTGAACAATTGACCAACAGAAACGGTTTAAACGAGTAAACATCGTAAAAACGGAAAAAATGAAAATAAAAGTACCGGAGAGGTCAAGACTTTGCCCATAAGCTCCCACTCCTCCTTTAGCACAAGTTTGAGAAGGGAGAGAATTTAAAAACCACAAAAGTTTTTCTCGAAATTGTTTCGTATTCGGGCGACCATTGTCGAGCTCGGAATTTAAATAACACTACATTCCCATAAATAAATATGTAAACAAATAAACACAGAAAGAAAGAATGAAAGTAAACAGAGAAAGAAAGGAATAAACAAAAAAAGAAAGAAAGATTTCAACAAATAAATAAACAAAGAAAGAAAGAAATAAACAAAGAAAGAAAGAAAGAAACAAACAACGAAACAAAGAAAGTATGAAAAAAAGAAAGAAAAAAAGTAAGAATGAAGGAATGAATAAGAATGCAGGAAAGACAGAACGAAAGAAAGAATGAAAGAGAGAAAGAAATTAAAGAAGAAGGAATGAGGGGAGAAGAGAAAGCACGAAAGAAAAAAACGTAAAGAATGAAAGAGTTTAAGAAAACAAAACCCCAGTCTAACACCACCGTCGCCTACATTATTCTCCGCCAGCCACGAGTATTCCATAGGACTTACCAGAAACCGATAAAGATGATGGAAATGTCGATGGCTTTCGAAATAAGTACATATCCGTTGCAAAGCTGCCAAAGTATGTTGCACGAGAGGATCCGTGGTTCCGCGAAGTACCGATTCTAAGTTCCCTCGAGAAATAATCGCCTTTTCTAGGGTTTCCACTTGGTCGTAAGCCACACACATGGCACAAAGGTCATCCAAACTTCCAAAATCTGTGGCCAATGTATCCGGTCTTTGGGGAGAGGAGGTGGGAGTAGCGATAGTAAATGAGGTGGGACCAGGAGGAGGAGGGACATGATCGGAAGGGAGGAAGAGGAGACAAGCTTCTTTATACCGACTGTGACGAAAAAGAAAGGGAAGAACCTCGTGTCTTGCATACTGTCGAAAAAAAAAAAAAAAAAAAAAAAAAAAAAAAAAAAAAACACAAAAAGCAAAGGAAAAAATAAAGAAAAGAAAAAAGCAAAAAGAATGGGAATGGGATGAGAGGATGGAGGAGGAGAGAAATGTCATAAAAACGATTTAAAAAAAAGAGAGAAAAATATGATAAGGTTTTTCTTTTTTATTTCTTTTTTTTTGACTAAATAAAAGACAAACAGACAAACGGGATAAATAAATAAATATCAGAAAATAAATACACAGAGAAATAAACGGAAAGGTAAAAAGATTTAAAAAAAAACAAGTATTCAAATAAATAAAGAGTTCAACAGACATGTAAATAGAAGAAATAAATAAAAAAGTAAAAAAACCCAAAAAAAAAAGAGCAAAAGATAGAAAAAGAAGTAAATGAATTAAATAAACAGATATGTACATAAAGAGAGAAATAAACAACGAAAAAAACAAAAAAATAAAGAAAAAAAAAATGAAAAAAAAACAAAATAAATAAACAAGTAAAACAATAAACAAATATACATATAGACAAAATTTAAAAAACAAAACAAATAAAACCAAAAGTAAGTAAACAAATAAACAAAGATTAAAAAAAAATAAACAAAGAAAAATTTGCCCACCTGATAAATTTCGGGCAGCGGGACGAGAGCCGGCAGCGCCAAAACTTTTTTTAAAACTGGAATTTTTGACGGAAAATCATTTGTTTGCTGCTCTTTCTAGAAAAAAAAAAGAAAGAAAAAAAAAATTAAAAGAACGAATAAAAAAAATCTTAAATAAAAGAATGAAAAAGAAAATACAAAAAAAAACAATGAAAAAAAAAAGGGAGGGAGGAGGAAAAACAACAACCCAAAATTTTCCATCTACGCATCCTTTCTCAAAATTAAGTAATTTTATTTTTTAATGGACTTCAAAATAAAACAAAATAAAATTAACAATAACAATAACAATAACAGTAACAATTTTTTTTTTTAAATAATAAAATAAAAAAAAAAAATTGAAAAAACTTCCAACCTTCCTCTCTCAAAATTTCAAATTTTAAACTCGAAACCCTTCACAAGAAAAAAAAAAAAACCAAAAAATATACATATACACATAGATATATACACATAGATATGTATGCATACATAGATATGTATGTATACATATATATTAGAAAAAGGATTTAAACATAAAGATATATATTTAACAAACTTATCAAAAGAGAAATTTAATTTTAACAGGGGAAAAAAAAAAAAAAGGGTTAGATATTTACAAGTTGTTTAAACCATTTCCAAAAAAGAGGCTTCGAAGTTTCTTCTGCAAAAATAAATAAATAAAGAAAAAGGAAAGAACAAAAAACGATTTTTAAAACCTTTCCTCCTCCTACTTTGTAACTTATTTTCAAAAAGCTTATAATTTTCTTCCTTCTTTCTTGCCTCCTCTCCATCCCTCCCTCGCCCTCCCTCCCTCCCTCCATCCCTCTCTCCCTCCCTCCCTCCCTCTCCAGTCTCGCCAAACTTCACAAGAGCCAGACTGGCAAAACAGTAAAAAACACTACTGGAAAAATTGGCAAACAAAGATTATACCTAACACACGAAGATTATATTTTTATCTAAATGTCACAAAGAACAACTATATTTTCATCTAAACGTCATAAAGAGCGATTATGTTTTCATTTAAATGTCACAAGAACGATTACATTCTCACCTAAATGTCACACGAACGATTATATTCTCACCTAAATGTCAACGAACGATTATATTCTCACATAAATGTCACACGAATGATTATATTCTCACCTAAATGTCACACGTGCTGAAACGTGGGACAAAGTACTAACAAACTGGCAACAGAGTGAGCCAAGCAAATGGCCAAAACCGGCAGAAAACAGTTAAATTACAATTAACAGTTAAAATTCTCACCTAAATTTTACACGAGCCTCTTCATATTTCTCCACCAACAATAAAGCCTGGCCCCAAGCTGTCCATAGGGGGACAGCATCAATCTGTTACCAATTCCCAACCATTTCAAACAGTTATACAACGTTTTCGAATTAGAAATCCCGCAAAAAAAGAAGACAGACTTGAAAAACTTAATCCAAGTTTAAAAGTGTTTGAACTGAGGCAAATTCAACAAACACTTTCACACCTTCTCCCACTAATCTGCAACTTTCTGCAAGTGATACTACACTGTCCCATCGCTATTAGTGTTAAACATTTTTTGGGCAAATCATTTTTTTTTTTTTCATTATACCGCCTTGCATTTTTTAAAGGTAACTTCACGACCAAAGGTGAGACCGCTACCTTTCGACTGGTTACCTCAAAAGAAATTCCAAGGGTTGAAGACGAAGTTAAATGCCATTGACTGCCCTATAATGTTAAACACTAATAGAGATGGGCAGTGTACTTCACTCACCTTACACTTATCGCAAACTTCCTGGGCGAGCTCATATCTCTCCTCCAAAATGAGTCTATCTCTCAGTCTCGCAGCCCCAACATCGTCCCCCACATCTTCTATTCCTGCTCTCACATTTCCAGCCAAAAGAGCCTGTAATAACTCCACCCTTGCAAGCCATAATTCGACTTCTCCCAAAATTTCGCCTCCAGGATCATTTCCTCCTTGACTTCCCGTCTCACTTGGACTCCTCCCTCCATGTTCTACAACTCCTATCCCTTGTCCTTGTCCTGCGAGAAGAAGATTGTTATAACTCGCAGCCGGAGAAGGTGCTAAACTCGACGAAGGACCTAGATTATTCCCCAAATTTCCTCCAACGAGAGTACTTGGATTGGGACTTGTCACGGCACTCGTAAATTGTTCGGTAGTCGCTCCTTTTCTGTCTTGAGAAGACTCTACAAAAGAGCTTCCGCGAGCAAAAACTGTACGCCCACCAGTCGCACTCACAGAAATACTTTCGGTTTCATTTTCCTCCTCAGCGGATCGGAAACTCTCGCTGATTGCATTGTCCTCATCGTCAGGAAGACCACGACCACTACATGGAGTTTCTTGTCCACTGCTCATCTTCAGTATCATAACTCTCACATGCATCAAAACCTTTTGGCGAAAAAATAACAAGAAAAAAATATCAATCTCAAAAACCATCTCTGTTTCAGTCAGTTTGAAGCATCAAAATCATTTCTCTTTCTATGCAACTCGGCAACAAATGCCTACAAAACATAGTGCTATTAGAAAGACAAGAGCTTAAAAACCCTTGCCAAATTCCCTAAAAAAACGCTACAAAACCCTACAATCTTCCTAATGGATATATTTTCTGGTTCTTGCATTGTTTGCAACAATAAAGTCAATGGACATACCTAACCTGAGCAACCTGTAAAAGAACTGCATGACTAACTGTGGTTGCATCACGGAAAAAATATGAGAAATAAAAATTGTAAGACCACAGCAGGTAAAAATTTTAAGAGAATTACCAGAAAAAAGGATGTAAAATTTAAACAACAATTTACTGCTAAAAAACCCTACAAAGGCAATATACCACTTTCCTCTTTATAGCTCAAATCACAACAAATCATAAAACAAATCAGCAGGGTTTTCCTGTGCTGATTTACACACATAGAAAGGAGCCTGTCAGGTAGATTTTCTACCTTTACATAAACTCCTGCACTGTGCTGAGCCTGTTCGAAATCCCAGGGAAAACTGAAATCGTTTGTTTTTTCCATTGACAATACAGTTTCTATGTGATTCACACATATTGTTAATGCTGAACGAGCCGCCGCTAAATCGTCAGAGCAGAGGCCAATCAGCTCCTGCAACAGAAAAAAAGTGTGGATAAAAGTTAATATTCATTCTTTCCCTCTTCACTCTTACATTAAATCAGTAAAAATGATGACTCAAATAAAGAAAAAAGGCATTGATAAAAACTTGATTACTAATTCAGGGTCATTTTTCCTTCTTCAGATATTAAATCGGTATAAATGACTACTGGAGTAAAGGAGAAAAAATAGTGCTTTAAGTGGCTAGCTTGCAATAGCCACAGAAAACCACAGTAAATCAACTGTACCCTAAAAAACCTCAACAAACCTCTAAAAACCAAGAAAAAACTACAAAAAACCCAAAAACACCTAAAAAAACTTTTGAAAAACTCTACCAAACTCCATTCCTAACCTAATCAACTGATTTCCAACAGCCCCCTGAAACATCTATCTCCTTTCAACTTGAACTACCATTATTTATACAACAAAACTCAGTAATTACCAATATAGAAGACCAATTTAAAAGGCCAGACAGTCTTCAAAACTCCATACACACCTTAAAAAGAGCTGCATTGGGAGTATACTCATAATGATGAACTGCCCTAATTTCTTCGTCTTTCGCAAAGTCTCCAGTCAGAATCCACGAACCAATAAATATCCCACTAGCCGCAGCCTTCCCTCCTCCTCCTCTTCCTCCTGACTGGCCTCCCTCCTCCTCTCCCTCTCCAAGAACAATATTGTCCCCCGAAAGAGGGTAAACTGTTGGACTCCCTCTTGGAGATTCTCTGGTGGACGAATCTTTTGAGGTCCACGGAAAAACTCGACTCGCTTCCTTCTGTAATCTGCTAAGGCCTGTGCTTAACGGACCGCCCGTTTTAGGGTTTTGAGAAATTATTCTTGCCGTTTTAGGAGTTTTGGGAGGAGTGGGAGGAGGCTGGGCTCCAATAGGTCGGCGGAATTCTTCTAAACGACGAGGGTCGAGAGAAAGAGCTTTGGCAGCATATGTCATGATGAGGTCATTGTTTCGCAGGATTGGAAAGTCATGAAGAAGCTGCGAAACAATAGAGGAGAAGGAGAGGCCATAGTCAGGTGAAGGAATCAAGTGGTCAGAAAGTCATGAAGAAGCTGTCGAACAATGGAGGAGGAGGGGCCATAGTAGAACTGGAGTCGTCAATTGGTCATCAAAAACTTCTGCGAGCATGTACTTGGGTTAGAGCTACCAGTGGGTTGTATTATCATAAATCATAACACGTTATCATTGCTAATCTACTAATGCCGGTATGCTGGTATCTGCTTCTCAGATTTGTAGCAATTTCACACCAGCGTATATTTGGTACTAAACAGCTTTAAAAGGATCGCATAATATGTTTAAAAACATTGCATAACAGATTTAAATGCATAGCTTAACGGATGTAAAAGCATTGTCCAATAGATTTAAAAATATTGCGAATCAGGTTTAATTGAAATGCATAACAGAATTAGAATCATTGTAAAACGGATCTAAACCGGTGACCAATAGATCTAAAATTTTGCAAAACAGATTTACAAGCATTGCTTAACAGATTTAAATACCTGCATAGACTTTGTTTATAAATAATGCGCAACATATTTTGGTGGAAGTATGTATTAGTTAATCTCCAACAAAATCAATATTCATAGCATTGAGTGCCCAGATAGGTCAGAAAGTTCAAGCAGTTTCTCCAAACAGACAACCATAAAGAATGCCCTGAGAAAAAAAGTGGATGAGAGGAAAAAATCCAGGTTAATTGTAAAGGCTTAGAATCACACTCCCGCCCAACATCAGTAATGGAGATGCAGACTCAACACCTCCATGCTCAGTCTCCTCTCTCTCCCCCCTTCCTCTCCCTCTCCAGTGCTTTTCTGAATCTCGCAGCATTCTGCAAGGCCATATCAGGCTTCATAAAAGCCAGTAAAACCTACAAACCCGGCAAGAGAATATACTAAACTGTTCTTCATTGAGTCATGAATTCATAAATAAATTGACTGATATGGTGGAATCGAGTAGTTGATCTTCAAAATGCAATCAGAACTTTTCAGTGCTTCCTAGAATCTTACATATTTTTTTCAACGAGTTCTCCGCCTTCATCAAAGTGAAGGACAAACAGGTTTTGCGGGTTATTAGGGCTTTTTACAACCAACCAGCGGCCTACAGACCTTATCTCCATCATGTTTAAAAAACTAAACCATAACAAAATAGTTAATTTCAGTAGTAAAACTCCTTCCTGACTGAAGCTAAACTCACCTGTCGAACCAATTGCAACTGTTTCCAATAGCAAGGATCTCCAAAACCTTATCTTCATCATGTTTAAAGAACTAAACAACAGTAAAATAGTAATTACTTGTGATTGGTGTAAAACTGACCTGTTGAGCCAATTGTAACTGTTTCCACATAAGAAGAGTCTCCAAAATTAGGGCAGGTCTCTCATGAAGAGCTCCACATCTTTGTTGCCATAGTCTCGGCAACTGCTGTAGCATTTGTAGCCCCAAAGCCAGCTGCTGTAGCCTCTCCTCCTCATCCCTCTGGAGCTCCACTCTCCTTCTCTTCAACAAAAACCGGACCTAGAACAGTAAGATAAACCCGAGAAAAACCATATCGTACTGTTAAAAGTGGAACTTAATTTTGTTAAGGTGGACCTGAAATAGATAAACCCAAGGACTATTATCGTATTGTTAAAAGTGGACCTTTATTGTGTTAAGGTGAACCTGGACAAACCCGAGAAAAAGTGGACCTTAACCTTTGTTAAGGTGGACCTGGAATTGTAAGACAAACCCGAGGAAAACTACATCGAACTGTCAAAGAAACTGGACCTGGAATAGCAAGACAAATCTGAGAAAAACTAAGAAAAAGGACCTGGAAGAGAAAGTCAAAAGCGAGAAAAAATTTCTTGTAATGTCAAAGAAACCGGACCTGGAATAGTAAGAGGAAACAGATAAAACTACATCGTACTATTCAAGAAACAGAAAATGAAAAGAAAGTAAGTACGACTAACTACCATCTGGCAGAAATCCTTCAAAGGTTGCACTTCGTATGTTGAAAGAACAAACAGCAACTACACTTAGCCAAACTCTCTCTAATGTAGATGCAGACGTCCCCTATTACATATCATCAGTAAAAAAATGCAAAATTTGCAGAAGCATTACAAATTATGCTAAAGAGTCTCACAAATTGCCTCGATGAATTATCCTTCACCACACTCAGCTTTACTACCTGCTCATAGAGCACGCGGCTTTACTACCTGCTCATGCGCAATTAAAAAACTCTAAACAAACCAAAAAAAACTTAAAAAAAAACCCTGAAGAAAACCACAAAACTCACAAGAATTTGCTTCAAATGCAAGTTTTCGAGCTGCTCTATCGCTGCCATACTAATTGAAAATACATCCTCTCCTGACAGTCCTTCCACATAACGAAGGCCGACGGCTGGTCCTCCCCCTTTTGTCGGTTCTCCTGATATTAGCGCTGCGAGCTGGCGGCCCTGCAATTCTTGTCTCAATTCGGGACGCAGCGAATAAGCTTGCGCCACTTTGACAGCCGCAGAAACAGCCCCTTTTTCCGCCAGACGAAGGGCTAAACCTTCGGCATCTCTCTGGCAAAATTCTTCCACCTGATAACACACATTGAACACAAAAAAGATGTGGGAAATAGTATGGGAGTGCAGAGATACGTTCATTTAGTAGATACAGTAATAACGAGCATAATCCTTTGACTTTCTTTTCAGATTGTCTTAGTTTCCTGCGATTAGTCCTGGAAATTATACAAGCGAAGTTTTAAACCTTCCGCAACTCTTTGGCAATTCTTCTACCAGTAAGACACATTGAACACCACAGATAGTGTGGAAAATAGTGCGTAAGAGCACAAGTTTTTATGGGTGTGTAGATATAGAATCATCTAGAAGATATCATAATGAAGAGCAAACTCTTTTCGGAGTTGTGGCCTTCTTCTGAGACTGCCTTACATTTCTGCGATGAGTCCTGGAGGTTATACGGGTTGTCAGATAAGAACTACTGTAAAAATTTGCACAGATAATGCTCATAAACAATGGTCGACATGGACGCAAGCTTTCATACCCAGTACAGTGAAATGGTGTAGTTAAACTGAAATTAATCAAACAATCATAGCCGTCAATTCAAAATTGGAACTAATTATACAACCATAGCTGTCAATTCAGGCAGAAGGAAAAAAAGTTGAGTACATTTTGCCAAGTCTGGAGTTGACTGTCAGCGGTAAGAACTCGCCCGCATCTTATAAGGAGCTCCTTCGCTTCTTGGACCTACAAAATACCAACATAACCCATCTCAACGTAAAATAACCCATCTGAACATCGCTTATACACATCAGCTAAACGACAACGGACAGCAAACACTCGTTCTTTCTCTTTCCTATCTTATGTTGATTGCCAGAGCTATTTCATTCTGCATTAATATTTTCCTGATTAATTTTACTTTCTGGAAAAAATGTAAATTCTTCAATTTACTTGTTTCGTTTTGAGAGCTATGCAAGCAACGCACTTACCACTTTTTTATCGATTATTTTTTGAATGAAAAAAAAATGGGTTTCTCTGTATTTTTTCACATATTTGGGCAAAACCTAGAAAGACGTAATTTGAAGTCCAACAGACTCTAAAGACTTACACACATTCTCATTTTACAAATCTTCATTCTACCTCGCAAAAACCAACAAATATCTTTCTTTTTAGGTCCTTTGGGAAGAATTATCACGCCACTCCTAAACCAAACTATCAACCAAAACTATCGAATCCCATAAGCACAATCCCTTTCTCTTCACCAACCTTCTCCTTTCAGCTGTTGCATGGCTTCAAGGGCCCTACTAAGGAACATCAGGCTATTTCAATGGCAAGTTTATTTCCATGATTTTAATGCAGGTCCATAAAATTCCATGGATGGTGGCCACATTTTTGTAATAAACTTTCCAGATCTATTTGATATATGTATGTATACATGTATACATATATAACATACAATAAAAAGGTGTATATATATATGTATACCAAACAGTATGGTCCAGACTAACTATTGTAGACTAACTACACAGTAAATCACTATTAGCGTTGAGAAATAATTGGTACAGGGACTTTTTTAGTGTCAATAATTATATTTCCAGTGCGAATGACGTGGACCATTTTGGACAACTAAAAGAATTAGCATTACGAAATAAAAAAATATTAGCGCTATTTTGCGTCATTAACAATAATAACGTTTCATGGTGTACTGTACTCATAACATACCTCAAACTCTCACCAATAAAGGGTTCATACCTGATCCCGAATAAAATCCCCTGGCGGTAAATGACAAAGACACATTTCCATAACATCAAGAGCTGGAGAAAGGTCCCACGAGTGAAAATGCCTGCAAATACCAACAGGGCGTAGCCCAGATACTTTTAATCAATCAGTAAAACATTGCAAGCAGGAAATAGTATTACACTAAAGTGCAATACTGGATATAAAGTATTACATTAAACTATAATTCTGAATATAAGGTATAAGGCTGGATATAATATTGGATGTAAAGTGTTATATTGAAGCATAATACTGGATATAATGTTGGATATAAAGCGTTATGTTGAAAGATGAACAATATTATTTTGAAGTTAAATATCATATTGCTAGTTGAACATCACAGTTGAGTAAGCACAATTCCAATTAAAAGCAATGGACATAAAACTGGAAGGATTGAGTAGGATGTGTGATACAAACCATACGAACAGTATGAATGTAAAATTCAAAGATTAAAGTTATATCCCTAAATAATCAATACACTTACCATGTGATAGATAGCTTATAATTCACATCTCGAATATTGAGCGATAATTTTGACTCCCATTTTGACTAATTATAATGTACAACTTAAAAACCGAACTAAACGATCAAGTTCATTCACCGTTTGTATACTTTGTTCAATAATTTCAGCCCCGCATCCAAACTACTGAAAAAAAAATAACCTGAAAACACCCAAACTACAGAAAACCTACCGACAAACTACTGAAAAAAAAATGACCCAAACACATACTTGAGTGCAAGTCTAGCAGCAAGTTCCTTATCCTGAAGACGAATACAATATTGCCAGCTGTCAGATAATCGGTTATCTTTCTCAGTCTGTCCGTTCCTCAATTCACTATTGGATTCCCTTTCCCTCGAGCTCCTCTCTCTTCGAGATCCCTCGATCTCGTCAATTAAAAGTTGCAAGAGGTTGTCAGGGGCCCCATCTGGTAACCATTTGTCTGAGAGTGAGAGGGCCTCTCGTAGTTTCCCTTCCTCGATTAAACTGCAAAACCAAAACAAATCTCTGTTATCAGTCAAAACTAGAACCTCGCAATTCTATTTTTTAGGCATATGCTTCACACCTGCTGGTTCTGGGATCTATTACGGTAGTTTCATCCCTTGCCCCAAATTATTCACACAAAGGGATTAAGGACCTGCCGAACGCAACACAAAGGCATATCCACTATCCTCCCCTCCCCTCCCACTCGCTCTCTAACTTTCCCTTTCCCTAAAATCTAAAGGCAGTCTCAACCTCTCTTTCTCTTTTCCTCCCTTCCTCTTCCCCCTCACTCTACCTTTCCCTTTCCCTAAACTCTAAAAGCAGTCACAACCTCTCCTCCTCTTCTCCTCCATTTACCCTCCCCCTCGCCCACTATTTCTTCCTTTCCCTAAACTCTGAAAGTAGTCACAACCTCTCCTCTCCTTTTCCTCCCTTCCTTTATCTTCAAGTTGCAGCGACATTAAAGAGTTCTTGCGACTACTTGTTTATCGTCACTAACAAGAAAAAGGTAAATTGCTATCTTTCAGCGAAAAGAAAAACACTCAAAAGGCAACGATTCCAACAAAATGACCAACTTGGTTGACTTTGGTTTGACAAAATTGAGCCAATTCTGCAAGCTTCATTTTTATAAATCAGATTAGCGCAATATCATTCACCAATTCAGACACTCTCCTCTCCTTCTCCCTCACAAAAATCACATCTTATGGTAACTTACATTGGCATCTTCCTAAAAACTAAATATGTGATGTAACTCTTCAATAAGAGCGGGCAACACACCCTAAAAATCTTTGAAAGGAGATACAGTCTTTTTTTCAATTCTTCAAATACTTCTTTGCAAAACTAGCATCTTATGGTACAAAAATTGAAGTGGCACCTTCCAAAAAAAAAATTACGGTATACAACCCATCAACAGGAACAGGGAATCTCTGAAAGGAGACCCAGAAAATTTTTCAAGTGTCTGAAAACGACCTAAGGAATAGATTCTTTGCTATTCGCCCCGTTGGTAGCATCTTCCTACTTACCTCTCCATAGCTTCAGTGTATGGACCCTGGCTCTCCCAATCTGAAAGAAGAGAGTCCAATCCCTCTCCTATTCTCCCCACCTCTTCCCTCCCTTGTTGAGGCCATAAGTTTCTCCCTCCCTCCGTTTGTCTTCTCGGTTTCACATGGTCCGGTTCTCTGTTTGAATTAGAATCATCTTCCTACTCCCATCGATTTCAACCCCCACAAACATCGAAAGAAAGATCTTAAACACTGGGGTCGACAATGAATTTATTCCATTTTAGGGTTACGGGTTAAAATCAAGGTTTCAGGTTAAGGTTAGGGTTAGGTTTAGGTTAAGGGCTAGATTATGGTTAGGGTGAGAGTAAGTTTTGAGGTTAACTACAGATAGGAAGTCAGGTTGGATACAATACATTTGAGGTCAAGTACAAATAACGTTACCATAAAGAGTCTCTCACTGGGTTCAGGTTTTTATAAAATCCTACAAACATTATTATTTAGGACAAACATGCAGAATACCAGTCTGCAAATGAAGCTACAAAACAAAATATTGAAAACCTTTTTCAAAATACCATTTTTTGAACCAATGGTTTGCAAGACTTACCAGAGGACGAGAACGTTTCACCCGTTTAGGGCGTTTGCCAGGTGCCGTCACACCATCGACACTCGACCGCCGGGAAACCGCGGGAGAATCGGCAACTTTTTGAATATTGGTTTGAAGCTGAATCCACCGATTAAGTGTTGGGTACCTGCTCGAAAGAGAGACGCTCTTGTCACATCACATAACCTATCTAAAATAATGTTTTAATGCCCTTCATCATACTTTTACTCCCAAAAATTCATTTTAGTCAATTTGTACGTGTGTAAATAAAAAAAAATAGCAAATTCCACTGGCCAGCCATAAAATTGATGATAATTACTAGCAAACACATATTTGTCGTAAACTTGCCAACTGTTTTCCAATAAATAGCCAATCGACACAGCCAATCCATAACCCTCAATTCGTGAACTAAAAAACTGAGTTATACATTCCAGCAATGGGTAAATGCAAAAACAACTTACGCAAGGGATTGCTCGAGAGCAAAATCGTAAAACTTTCTATCTGCATCTGCTCCCAATATCCCCGGTAGTCGTCCTTCGACGCCTTTTCTGAGACCGCCAGCTTGTGTCTGTTCTCCTTGAGGCAAAGCAAATTGACTCGAACCGAAGATACATGTCAAAATAGCCCTCACGGGTGATGTTTCATGGAGATGTTTTACCACATCTAATTGAAGAGGGTACAAATGACGTCCGCCTGAGGAACCAGAGGAGACGTTGCCTCCAGTGAGTCTTCCCTCAGATGTGGAAGCCATGGCTGGACGTCGAATTCGAGCCCATCCTTTTGAACTTTTTGGTGGATAAACGGGCGGTACACATGAAGTTATGACCTGGTGAACGAGATCTGCCCCCATAATGGACGCCACTTTACTCGCTGCATCAGCACTCCCTCTTTCGAAAACCAGACGAGTCAAAAGCTGCAAAAAACCGACAGTTCGACCATTCACGATGGTTAATTGCGGGTCGGTAAATCCAAAAAACCACAATCCTTTTTCCATCACAGTCTACCTTCTTTGAATGAAGCCTTAATTCTTTGAAGAATAACCATGGTTCAAAAATCCTTCATCTTCCCAAATCGCATTCATTTTTCCATGACAGACTTCTTTAAAAAAAACTTCATTCTTTGAAAAACACTTTCATGTTCTCCCAAAAAGCGTCTTTTTCTTTTAAAGTACGCCTTCATTCTTTCAAAAAACCACTTGTGCTTTCAAGAAACTCTTCCTTCTTTAAAGAAACCCGTCATTCCTGGAAGAAACCCGTGTTTCATTCTTTCAAGAAAACCTTCATTTTTCGATAAGAGTCTAAGAAACCATAGTCGTTACAGAAACATTTCCAAGAGTGAACAATTTTGCAACACAGTTGTATAGCCTTAGTGGCGTTTTTTCGACTCATGCATGAATAGAGCGTATAATTTCTGATTTAATGGTCGTTAAGTTAAATCCACATAGGCGAACAACAATTAGTGTGTATCAAATTTTGGTAAAGCGTACCAACATTAGCTTGGCTTAACAGAATTTGCACATTATTACATCTTACATAATTACACATTTATTACACATTATTGTACACTACACAATAATAACAATGATAACATCCGGAGCAAAATGGAGGCGAGAGAAGTGCAAAGGAGGAGGCGAGGGAGGGAGAGGGAGGGGGAAGGGTTGTACTTAGAATAAAGAAGACAGAAACAAAGGAAGTAAAGAATCTCGAATAAAAACCACATCATTGGGCGTTCAATAAGCTTGAAAGTAGAGGCGATCATCGTTGTAATAAAAAGCTGGAAGGTAACCTTTCGTCTTTACTGGAGTCCCAATAATTGTGGAAACCATACTATCTGAACGAGAATACACCAATCCTCCTCCTCCTCCTCCTCCTCCTCCTCCTCCTCCTCCTACGTTTCCCTCTCCCAAAGGTGTCACATTCCCTGCATTTTGCATTTTAGAAACTCCCAGACTCCCTCCAATATTTAAAGGAGGTAACCCACCACGAGAGGAGCCTCCCACTGGAGAAGTCGGTCCAGTCTGTTGCCACCCTCCTCCTCCTCCTCCCCCTCCTCTCCCTCCCTTCTGTCCTCCTCCAGAGCCTGTTTTAGCCTGGGGACTAGGAGGATAGGAAGAACTAGCACTCGTGGGGGAGGTCGGAGTAGAAAGACCTCGACTGTTGGGGGGAACTGACATAGAATTATCCTTTTGAGTTACTCCCCCGAGAGATGAAGCAGTAGAAGTGCGAGAGAGAGGGGGGGTGAAAAGAGGAGGTTGAAGTCCTATACCAGGACCTAATCCCAACCGAAGGTGGACATGGGAACGAGTTTCTCCCCATTTTAACACATTCATTAAATGGTCTTCTGAAGCAATTTCTTCGGTCGAAGTTAGGGCTTTGACAAGGTTATGTAGTTTGGCTGTCAAAAAAGAAGGAAAGTAAAAAAAAACAAACGATTCAAGGTCATGGAGTGGTATTGTGACTGTTAAAACAACGGTTGTAAACCACGGCCATGAAAAGGAAAAAAATAGGCCGATAAAAAAGTTACAGAACGTAAACTCAAATTGTTCAAAAACAGTTTTAATCATCACAGTCGAATATGACCACTGTTGATGGAAAGAGAAATTTCTTTACAAAAGCTGCTTAGCAAAATCATAAACTTGCAGTAATTTCACTATCCTTACACCTAACTTTTCTTGTTTTTTAAAGTGCAGTCGACAGTTTTAGAACCAAAATTACAGCCTTCCCTCACATTCGGACTCCCTCCGCTCTGTTGTGCAAAGAATATGTGACCAAAATGCTCTATCCCATTAATAGGGTAATTACACGTGATTACTGCCGTTAATCCTCAGTAATCGCAATAATCCAACAGAAAAGTGCACGAATCGTACACTTTTCTGCATGAGAGAGGGAGGAGAGAGAGAGAGGGAGAGAGAAAGGGAGAGGGACAGAGGGAGGGAGAGGGAGACACGGGGAGAGAAGAGGGTGAGGAGTGAAGAGAGAGAGGGAAAGAGGAAGTGGGAGAGAAAAAAAAGAGAAAGAGAGAGAGGAGAGACATAGGGACAGAGCAAGGAGAGAGATGAGGGGGAGAGAGAGAGAGAGGGGAGAGAGAGAGAGAGAGAGAGAGAGAGAGAGAGAGAGAGAGAGAGAGACGTAAGTGTAATTACCCAATAAGCTTACCTGAAAGAAAATGTCGTTTTCCCTCATGACAGTCTTCCATAGTTTGCTGAAGTTGCAAAATCGCACGAGGAGGAGGAGTTGCCCGAGCAATTTCACCACTTAAAGATGCCGCGTCAAAATCCGTCAGAAGAGAATGAAGAGATTTTGAGCGATCCTGTCAGATCCCATGAAACCACATTTTTTCTAACTTAAGGGACAAATGCAATTGAAACCACCTTTTACCCTTTTCCCTGAATCAAATTAGGTGATCGATATTGTCAGCTCGCCACAGGAGGACTGAAAAAGACCAGGAGAGCAGCTGCAAGAGACAAAATTCTAAACAGGAAATACGGAAAACTCGTGCTTTTACCTGGTTTTGAACCTCTTGCAATCGTTGCAGAAGCCTCTTTGCCACTCCCACAATGACTGCCTCCTGCCCAGGATCACGATTTGCCTGTCCGGATAACTGGGTCTGTGAAGGATTAAATTGTACATCCTCAAGTGGTTCGCACTGAGGTAAAAGGGATTGAGCCTGCATGAGGAAAACATATACAAGGAGACTGTTTGAGTTTAAAAGAAATAAAAAAAGAATGTTCAAGTTAAAAACCGACAAAAGAGACAATTTTAGTTAATAACAGATAAAGGGGTCTATTTGAGTTCAAAACAGAGAAAGGAGACTGTTTGATTTAAATATAAAGGAGACCGGTGGGTCAAAAACAGAATATGGGACTGTATTAGTTAAAAACAGAATAAGGTCGATGGTTAAATGAGGCAAAAATGGCAACCATATGGTGCAAAGAACCATAGGCATTTGGGCTTTAGAAATACATAGACATAACATGCTGGTTATGTACAGGCTGGCATCCCTGAAACAACAATAAATAAGTGTTTTACAGATAAGTCAATACATATATTTAGGGAAAAATCAAGGCTTCAAAAATGCTCAAACACATGGTACAATTGACCAGAAAATTTCCACATCAGCATTGATTTAAAACAACCAAAAAAAGCAAAAAAATTATTGTCAGTTCACAATTAGCAATTGGCCCAGTTTGGTTCAGTTCAGATCCATAATCGAGCTAAACGGTTTTTATGCGAGTTTGGAAACTCCAAACCAAACCGTTGGATTTGTCTAACTGCTCAAACCGTGAAACTGTCAATAAACCAAAAAAAAAGTAGAGCGTGTTATAAAAAACAAAAAGACCATAGAAGTCCTTTCGTAAATTTACAAACTATTTTACACACATCATTTGTACATATGCGTTCACTTGGTGTAATTTTAGTCACACATCCGCCTAGAACTTTCGCACTTTTATGTAACTGTCATTACGTATGTTTGTACAACTGTCCGAACCAGGTTCGGCTTGATCCAGCCAAGCCAAATGATTTTTGAATCACCAGAACCAAACCAAGCCATGAAAAAACAGAGAAGCAAATTCAACGAGCCGAACTATAAAGAAAACACATCAGTTCAGTTTCGGTTTGGTTACACTAAACCGGGCCAAGTGCTTCTTACATTACAATAAAGTACATTGAAGTAGAATGAAGTATGTACATTGTACGTACTTTAAACGTACTTTGTGTATGCATGATTACTTATTTGAAGTGTACCTTACGTGTACTCTGCATGTAGCACACCGGCCCGCTTTCGGCTGCAAACGACTTAAAGCAAACTAAGCCGTTTATTTGAAAGTTCAGTTCGATTAATTCGCTAATGGATTAAACCAGCATGGTTCGGTTTGATCCATCTAAAACCGTTTGGTTTGGTTTAATTTGGTTTGGTTTAGTTTGGTTTGCTTTAGTTTGGTTTGGTTTGGTCACCCAAAACCTGGTTTGAACAAATGTACAAATGTCCAATAGTAATGAAGAATAAAGTACAATGGTACATAAGACATAGCTTACTTAAGTACGCAATATGTACAAATAGTAGGTTAAATTTGACGAAACGTCATTTCATACTTTTCTAGGCTTAATTTAGATTATTTTATAGGGTTCCTAAGAAATTTGGACCCTTTGGCTCGGCAGCATCCAACGGTTTAGTTTGGTTCGCAAATTTTAAAACTGGTTTCAAACCAACATTGGTTTGACCCCGTAGAGGAACTGAACTGAACCGGGCAGAGTGCTAACTGTTTGTACAATAAATGTACTTACATGTACTTTGTGTAAATAAAGTATCAAAAGCCAACTAAGAAGAAATTGTTTTAATTTTGTTCATTTCATCAAAAAAAATCGCCTTTTAGTTCAAATCACTGGGCAAAAGAAAATAACACCTGACCCGCCAATTTCAGTTCAAATACCGTGCTGTTACAGGTAGTTTATTCTAGCTTTCACATTGATTTTTGGCAACGAATGACAACACCGGCCCTAAGTACCAACAACTGACTTCCTTTCCTTTTTCACTCTACCTTGAATCTTTTTAAGAAAAATATGAATTACGCCTTCCTGGGACATATAGTGATTTAAATAATGAACAAAATTTAGCTTTTAATAGCAGAATGAGAAGCAGATTGAATCAGAGGGAGAAAACCCATGCCGGTCCAAAAAAGAGAAAAGCTAAAACCCAAAAAACAACCTAAAAACAACCTAAAAAATCCTGAAATTCGTACCTGTTCCAAAAGCCGAAAAGCAGTGGCAGACGACCGAGCAGAGGCCGTCGCTACATCTAGACAGAGCATAAGCTGAACCCAGGCAGCATTCCCAGCTCAACATCAGGGGGAGGGAGAGGGAGAGGGAAAGAGGGAGAGGGACAGAAAGGGTGGGAAAAAGAAAGGGAAAGGGAGGTTCCGCATCCGGGAGAGAGGAAGGTCAGCAGGAAAGGGGGAGGGAAAAGGAGAGAAGGAAGGAAAAGGCGAGCGAAAGAGGAGGAATGGAAAGGGAAGAGGGAAGAGGGAAGAGGGGAGAGGACACGATAGAGAGACAGGGCGAGGGAAGAACAGAAAGGGGACTGTCATTTCTTTACCAAACACTTCAGAAAAAAAAAGTTCTCCAGAAATTCCGAATCTCTACCACCTGGCATCATATATTTAACTAGATGCTTCATAATCATAAAGTCATAATTGAGCAATTGAGAAAACATATTACTGAAAAAAGAAAACATGATAAACACGAAAAAAAACAGACACAAGATATCTCAAGTTGAACTGACAAACACAGGTCATTACAACCCAAATCAAACGTTATGGTTTTATTAACACCTCCATATGCCCATACAAAAGTTGAATTGGAAAACATTGTTCCCCATCAAACCAACAGACCAATCTCCACCTCTTATAATACCTACTCTAAATTTTGTTGCAAGTTTTTTCCTACATATTATTCAATGAAAATTAAAAGAGGTGGCATTTTCAGGTCAGATGCCTTCCACATGAAGTCACATATATAGTGCATACATGTCCAAAAAGAACATATTAATCTTCAAGATTTCTTGATACTAATGACACGCATAACATAACCAAGAGGACAAAAAAATCATTTTTACAATGCAGTTCTCAGAACCATATTCGAACTGGTAAAAGAAAAAACAGAAGCTGTGACTTGGGCCACAAAAACTAGAAATAAATTGTTCTTAATCCTAAAAGAAGTGCTACAGTGGAATTCATGGAAACACGTGAAGAAAATTCTAAGGAACAAAAACAGGGATATGAGTGAAAATCGAAAATAGAGAGGAAAAAATAAAAATACAGAGTGAAAATTCTCACACTTGCGAGAGGCGAGAGACGAGCGTGAAGTGCTGCAAAGTCAAGAGACTCCTCTCCTTTTGCTACACGGGAAATCGCCCCGTCCATCTGGAAGAAAGAGAGAGAGAGAGAGAGAGAGAGAGAGAGAGAGAGAGAGAGAGAGAGAGAGAGAGAGAGAGAGAGAGAGAGAGAGGAGAGAGAGAGAGAGAGAGAGAGAGAGGAGAGAGAGAGAGAGAGAGAGAGAGAGAGAGAGAGAGAGAGAGAGAGAGAGAGAGAGAGAGAGAGAGAGAGAGAGAGAGAGAGAGAGAGAGAGAGAGAGAGAGAGAGAGAGAGAGAGAGAGAGAGAGGAGAGGGAGAAAAAAAGCGGGAAACGGAGGGAGAGGGAGAAGGAGAGAGAGAGAGAGGGGCAGAGGTGGAGGGGAAAAGTGGAGGGGGGACGGAGGAGGGGGAGAAGGAGAGAAAGAGAGGGGCAGAGGTGAGGGGAAAGTGGAGGGGGGTTGGCGGGAGGGGGAGGGAGGGAGGGGGAAGGGGAGGGTGAGGGGGATGGAGGAGGGGTGATGGGGAGGGGGATAGGGGGGGGGAGGGGGAGGGGAGAGGGAGGGGGAGGGGGAGGGGGGAGGAGGAGGGGGAGGGGGGTACGGGGGGAGGGGGAGGGGGAAGGAGAGGGTGATGGGGCGGGGATAGGGGGGGGAGGGGGAGGGAGGAGAGGGAGAGGGAGAGAGACATCAACTTAGCCTCGCCTTAACTATAATGCCTTCACTGCAATTCCTTAAGTACTGAACCTTACCTATAAAGCCTTGACTACTACGATGTAAATTGAATTGAGAATTATTGAAAATAATCGAAAAATAATTGAATAATAATTAAAAGATTGAAAATACACATAGTACTAAAATTAAATTGAATTGAACTGAGTTGAGAGGTTTCTGCACATACCGAGGCCTGAGCGACCGCCCCATCCACCCATTCGGCCAATCGGAGACTCGCGGCTTCTTCTGGAGGCAACGCAAACCTATGTACCGCTTCCTCTCCTAACGCATATTCGGCACGCTGGACACACCTGAAAACACCGTCAATGCTATTTCTGTGAGACCAATTCACTACACCGCCCTCGTTATTTTAGTTACTGAATTATTCGTGGTAACGCTGTATTAGAATGAACTACACTATATTATGGTTTGACACCTGGCCCAGTATGGACAACTCCCCTAAATAGCGTTATTAACATTAATTAATGATTTTGGGTCAAAAAAGACCCACTCGAATAAGAGTGATTAACTCTCGCAGCGCTGGTGTTAGTAAGCTGGTTACAGAGCCATGAAATTGCATTAAAACATAAAAATTGTCAACCTTAAACATCCCAGAACTCATCTGCAAAAAAAAGTGCCCTTTAGACGTGTGTACACAGTAAAGTAGAAGTATGTCTTATTTCCTCTAATAAGTCGAAGCAAGCAACAAATTCCTCCTTGCAAATAAGATCACGGTAACCTGGGTGCTTCTAAATTTGTCGACAAAATGGTTAATTTCGCAAGACACGAAGTAATTTGAAAATCCATCAATAGAATCATCATGAATGGCTATCAAAGTAGAAATTCCAATTAGAAACTTATATTAACGATTATATTTTAGGTCTGAATAATGCGGACGATATATGACGTCCGTGGAATTAGTATTTTTGAAACCATTAGATACTATTAAAGCTCCCCCCCCTCCCTCCCCCCCCCCCCCTCTCCCTCCTCTCGCTCCGCTCCTCTCCCACCTATCCCTCCTCCCTGCTCTCCCTCCACTTCCTCCTCTCCCTCTCCCTCCTCCCCCTCCTCTCCCACTACCACTCCCAAAGGTAAATCTCCAAGATAAATGACCCAACATATTCAATAGTGTCGAGGGAGCCGCCCGAAGAACCGCCAAAGCTTCCTGCCATTGCCAAACTCGAATTGAACCCGCTGAAGCCATTCTTCTCAATGCATCCAGTCTCCATTCCCATTCGTCCAAAAAATTTCGTAATTTTTTCGCTTTTTCTTCCCACGATGGCCTCCCTACTCTCTCGGGCTCAAGACCGACCAAATCTCCTCTCACCGAATCTCCTCTCAGACTTCCCCCGGATCGCCCTTTACTCAAATTCCCATTCCCTGTAGCAGTCCTGTTACTATTCTGAGGACTATTGTTATTATTATTATTATCATTATTGGTTTGAGAATAGTGCCATT
Organism: Zygnema cylindricum; assembly: GCA_037447655.1. Taxonomy (NCBI): domain Eukaryota; kingdom Viridiplantae; phylum Streptophyta; class Zygnematophyceae; order Zygnematales; family Zygnemataceae; genus Zygnema; species Zygnema cylindricum. The sequence goes on from JBBHKE010003455.1 coordinate 195,821, forward strand.
CTTCACGAATCCCGGACCGTGGGGTGGAACCATGGTTGAATGAAGAAGTACCAGAAAGTTCTTTTCCTATAGGAGGCATGTGATTTCTAAGCAATGTTAATATGGAACTGATGAACTCTACAACTGGCCCAGCAATATCTGGACCAATTCCAGACTCATTTTGGATGCCAGAATCCTCATACGAATCGTTATTAATGTCTCGAGGACTAGAAGGAGTAGAACGGATCGATTCTCGTCCAGGTGGCGGTCCAAGGTTGGACCAAGTGGCATCAATATGGAGAAGGTCTACAACGAGTCCAATCATCCATAACTGCATTCATAAAAACAAGAGAAGAGAAGATGATGGATTGGTGTCAAAAAAGCCCAAGAGTCAAAGAGTAGAAACAAGTAGATCTATTTACTCAGAAGGACGACATCATTAAATGACTAAGAGGGCTTTGCGTTTGTGAAAAGATTTTTTACGATTTTTTCTTAGAGTATTTCAGAGTCTCTCAAGGTTTTTTTTTTAGTTTTCCAAGTTCAAGGATTTATGGTTTTTAATTGGCATAATACCTTTCGTGGCTGTGTAGTTATTGCAGAAAAGTGCTCCTCCAAATCGGCCAGGTGTCTACTTGTATTTTCGTCCGAAGCACTACCATTAACATTTCCGACTATATTTTCCGAAGCTGAGGCCTCCATTGATGCGAATGCTCTCACAGCATCTTGAACTCCATAAAACATATGAAGAAGCTCAACATCCCATGCCCTGCAAAGAAAAAAAGAATAATAAAAAAAACAAATTGACGTTAGTATAACGTACAACCATATTGAATCCTAAAGAACATTGAATATAGAACAATTGAAGAACCCCACATCTCATGCCCAGCAGAATATGCATGGATATATATACATATACATATACATATACATATACATATACATATATATATATATATATATATATATATATATATATATATATATATATATATATATATATATATATATATCATATATATAAAAAACGTATACACATATATATATAATACATGGGCAAAAATATATATATATATATATATATATATATATATATATATATGTATCAAAATATATATGGAAATTTATAAATAAGTAGAAAAAAGTGGCAACGCTCGTAGTGCTTTGACGTTTTCTTCAGTAAATAGTATAATCTACAACCATATTGAATCTCATAGAACATTGAATACTTCGTATTCTACACCAGTTTGTATCCACTTTAATGTGAAAAACTGTTAAACAACCCATTGGAGAAAATGAACCCAGACTAGGTGCAAGCTTTGTCGAAAACGACAAAGCAAAACTGATAATTGGCCTCCACATCACCATCCCCCTCTCCCCCATCCTTGTCATTATTTGAGCTGTTATGGGTTGGGATTTTTCACCTGCTTACATCTATTTTTCACCCAAAAAAAGAAGGGGAGAAACAAAAGTGTTTTCCAGCAGACACCATACAGCTTTCACCATAATAATTGGAAAATCGTTCACATATAGTCCTCATCAATAGTCGTTGTATCAATAAAGAATGTACACTGATTAAGACTACTCCCATCAAAAGAGGGAAACACTCCTCTTGATCCTCCCGCTCTAAATACTAAGAGTTTCCACCAAATAACTAACTCGAACAACAAAAAGGATGAAAGGACAAAAGAACAAAAAGATAAATGCAAGGTAAAAATTTCCAAAGCTTTTAGTTTCAACATATCCAATTTCATCCACGTAAAAAGGGTCCTCTAACAAATGTGTATGGTCACAGCTGTTTCCACTTTCCATTATATTTCCATTTTTTTATTAATCATGGCATATTCTATTTCCAATTGTTTTCTCTTAGAAAAAAACAGGGGAAGAGGTTCCAATCGAGTCAGTTCTAATGAAAAAAAAACTCCATATTTTGGATAGACCATCAATTTTCTGCTAAGAGGACTTGTGTAGAAAAAGAAAAGAAAAAAAGAGACAGAATTACAATGGTTGCCAGTGTCCGGAGTCTATCCTTATGAATATTTCCTATATAGAAAATATAAATTTTAAATTTTCATATCTTTTATATATTATAAATATTTTTCAAACATTAAACCCTAGAATTGAACCTGTAAAGCCCTTTATGGCCTAATGTCAACGCTCTAAAAGACCATTTTTAAGTAATCAAATGATCCATTTTTCAGCAATTGGGCAGTATATGACAGGGTAATTACATTGAAGAAATTTACCCGGTGTAAATTGTACAATTCTAAGGCGAATCACATGTAAAACTACTCAAAAAAAAACCGTACCCCGTACGATTTACCCTTAAAAGGAGGGTAAAACGTCGACAGTTTGATGACCCGATAAACCTCCAGATCACAATCATACGGTCAAAAATTGTAATCATTCAAAATGGTAAAGTGAATAGCCGGAAAGTGGACGGGACGCTGGCCTAACACGCGAGGAGACGAAAAAAGAAAAAAATAAAAAAAAAACACTCTCTCACCTCCGTTCCAAGGCACTAGGTCCAATCCCGAGAGGCTGTTGACTGATGAGAGAGATAGCGTCACGAGCACTGATGTGAGGGAGAACATCAAATAGCACCTGGCCAGCCCCACCTGCTCAGTTGACGCTTATTGACAGCACCAAAAGAAAAGGATAAAAAAGAAAGGAAGTGCTCATCAGCTCTCCCCTCCGTTTTCCAGCCAATACTTCATCTTCCCCACAACTACCTAGGTTATCCAGTCCATACTTAGTATGGACTGGAAAATCAATACTTACTTTTTCCATCCAATACTTAGTTTTTCCAGCCATTAAGTTTTTCCATATAGTAATAATATTTCCAGCGATACTTTATTTTCCAGACAATACATAGTTTTCACGCCAAAACTTAATTTTTCCAGTCAATACTTGGCCTTTCCAGCCAATATTTAGGTTTTCCATCAAATACTCCATTTTACCATACAATACTTAGTTTTCCCGGCCAATCATTTTCCCAGCCAATACTTAGTTTTTCCATCCAGTACTTACTTTTCCCAGCCAATTTTGAAATCAATAATTGGTTTCTCCAGCAAATACTTGGTATCTCAAGCCAGTAATTCGTTTTTCCAGCCAATACTTGGTATTTCAAGCCAATACTTAGTTTTCCAAGCCAATACTTAATTTTTCCAATAAATCTTATTTGTTATTTCCAGCCAATCAGCTAGCTTTTCCAGCCAATACCTCGTTTTTCAAGCCAATACTTAATTTCCCAGCCAATACTCGGTATTTCCAGCCAGTTACCTAATTTTCCGGCCATACCATAGTGAAACACTCGCCAGCCGAACTTTTTCTTTTTATCTTGTTATTCAATATGTTCGACAAAGAAAATTTTGACAAAGCACACCCATTGTTGTTACTCATCTGGACTTCACCAGTGCCATTCTGTGGCCTCCAAAGCCACAGTACTTTCTCCATCTACGACATACTACCACCTGTATCATTTAAGATGTTATGTACAGTTTACAACTTTGACTAGAAACAAAGGCAAATAATTATCACTGCAAACTAACATTGATTGAGGAATAAGTGTGGACCGCAAATTAGGCTGTTTTGAACAGCCACAAATATACTAGTATGAACCACACTAATCTTCATTCCACACTAATAGCCTGTCCAGACTACCGGGGAATCTCTATGAAAGTAAAGAAATAATTAGCATGAGTACTGTTTAGCGTTAATAATCCGATTTTGTAAAAATGATGTGGACAATTCCAAAAAAGAATTAGTTTCGCGGACAAAACATTTAGAGTCGTTAACACTTTTAATTGGTGGCAGAGGCCAAAAAAAACCGGCTCCAAATTAGTGTTATTAACACCAATAGCAATCCACAGTGTAGCGGGCAAAAGGTACATGCTCATCTCACATGCAAAACCGAAAAAAACTAAACTAACTGCGCTTATGATACATGCACAAAATCTTACTTTTCCTGAAACCTGTGTACGTTGTAAGCAATTAGAGTAGTATCCCTGTCGGAAAGTGACACTCGTCAGTTAAAAAAGGAACTGCTTTCATCTGTGAGAGAAAGTAAATACCCGAATAGGTGAATGAATGGCTAGACGTTCCAGCACGAGTCGCGCGACAAATTTTGAAGAGTCTGTTGATTCTTTTCGATTTTCTGGGCCAATCAAAAGCCTGTTATGAAGTATCCGAGCGGCCCTGTCAGCCTCGGAGACAAAGGAGGCGAGCTTTAGGCGATAACAGAGCTGTTCACATAACTGCTCAATGCATGACTCCTGCATCAAAATACATTAAAACAACTCAAAAAAATTATTATTTATTGATTATTTATGTTTCTTTATAAACATGTTAATTGAGAAACGAAAAAGCAAGGACTGAAACATGTGTTAGTCTTCAGTTTCAAAATTGCTTAAAGCGATAAAAGAGCTGTTCACGTAACTGCTCGTCAGTTTCAGAATTTCGATTGTCTGTAAACATGGTTAAGTACATTAATAAAATAATAATAAAAACTATTGATACTTATTTTCTATTAATTTCCCTTTGAATTAAAACAGGCTGTGTATCCAGAATCTTCTACCATTCACTAAAACAAAATTGAGATAAGAGTATTAACATGTCTTGTGAATTGAACCGTAGTAGAAATTAATGCTTGGTACTGTAAAATAATAGAACCAATCTCTTCCATTTAAACTCAATAAAAGACTATGAGTAATATTTAAGAAACTCAGCAGGAAAGTATACAAACTACAAGGGAAAAGTGACAATTAAATTTGTATTTCTACCGGTAAGCCACTTCCACAAATTACGAACAATGTCTGACAAGGTGGTTAACACACATCTAGTGAGAGAGAGGGGTAGCAAGGGTCAAAAAAGTTTGACAGTCTGATAGAACAGAAACCAAAGCACAAACGTGAAATTAAAAACAAAAGGGATCCCAAAACAAAACTGATGGAAAAGAACCAAGAAGAACAAGAGGGCGAAGAATTTTTTTTAGTAAAAATGTTTATCCGAGCACAAAATTTCAAAAAAGTAGATACAAACCTTGGGAGTTTGTCCAGGAAGTTGTCCTCCAACGGCTTTATTTGACATGGTCTCCTTCTCCCTTTCAGGATCTGCCCAAAGAAGACGCATCATTTGACCGCGAGATTCCGTGTCTCCTGAAAGAAGGTCCCATCCCATGGCTGCCACAAGAGGCTGCAACTTCGGAAATGGAAACAAAATCTGCATCAAGATACCATGGCCCAACCGATTCAAATACAAATATAAGGGGAGCCGGGAGGAAAAGCGCAGCATTTTTAGCATTTATAATAATTGTAATAGTTTATGAAAATTTATGAAAATTCGTTACCTGTCATAGTCCTAATAAAGACATTGAACAAGAAAAAAAGGAAATGAAAGGCAGCGCGAGATGAAAGGAGAAGAAGAGAAAGGGAAAGAGAGCGCGACGAGAGACTCCCTTACAGCATGTAAACGGCTTCAACAAAAAGGTGCACTCTATAGCACACAATGTTTTATTCTCCAAAATAAATAATATTTAGTCTGATGCAAATTGATTCAAGCAAGAATATGTAAAGAAGGAAAAACTGAAGGTTGATCTTTTAAGTGTAACCGAATGCTCACATTGGCTGCCTTTTGAAAGTGCCTTTTCTTTACAGCCACCAGGGCATCCTCCAAAATGCACGACAAAAGGTGTTTATGTTCGACCCTCGCATGGTGAAACATTTCCCTTATGGACCTGTGAATTGCTTCGTCTCTCGCATTGACCAAATCCTCTCTGTGATTGTTATTGACTCCTTCACGAAGATCCATAAGAGATTTATGTAAACGCTCCAAAGGGGGAGCTGCAAGTTGTTCTCGGCCATGGCTGCCTTGCAGGGCTTCCTCGTGAACAATTTCATCCTCTGCAGTCTGCAAGAAAAAAAAACAAAGAACGATGTCATTTTCTCATTCTATGTCTATCCCTCTCACTCTCCCTCTCTCCCTCTCCCTCTCCACCTCCCCCTCCCCTCCCCCTCCCCATCCCTCTCCCTCTCCCTCTCTTGTTTCCAAACGGATTATAAAATCCCAGATGACGGCTTATAAACTACCATGTGCCCCTGAGCTCTGAAGTGACAGCTGACAGACTTCTCATTCTCATTCTCATTCGCATTCTCAATCTCATTCCGGTTCCTGATCCTGTCCCCATTCCCGTTCCCGTTCCCCCCGTTCCCGTTCCAGTTCCCGTTCCCGTTCCGGTTGCCGTTCTCATTCTCATTTTCATCTTCGTTCTCGTTCCCGTTCCCGCTCTCGTTGTTTCTCATTCCCATTCTCATTCGCTCACTTTTGCTCATCACAGATAGAACATCGCATTCTGATCTACATTTCTGAATCAGAGGATAGAGGTGAAGGAACTCATCCCAGCAATTTCAATGTTGAAAGCACTGTGTTCACACAGAGTTTCTAAGAATGAACAAAAGTTGCAAGTACATCTTGATTGTAAGCATCATGTAGACAGACAACTTGGGCAGAAGTCACATGGACCAAACTTTTGTAATTCGGATTAGTTACAACAGACAAACCAAAACCTCACCAGTCAATCCATCAAGATTAGCATCGCGAACACGATTAGACGAAGCATGAGGAGAGAGTCATCACAGGTTGCTGAATGTACTTTGTCATGTTATAAGACCAAAGCGCATGAAAACATCCACCGATAATGTGCGTATCCCAGACCAGTAAGGGAGGGAGAGAGGTAGGGAGATAGGGAGGGTGGGAGGCATTGCATCAATTAGATGTGCCGATCCAACAACATGTGATACCTGTGATGCGATGTAACAAAACGGGGCAATGTGACTGATGTGGTACGATAAATCAGTAAAAATATCAATATAGCGGTGTGCTATGGCAGTTTGCATTTGAACTACAAATTAGTTCTATACCGTTGTACGCAAAGAGTTTCTGCTTTCAGTGGCGGAATATTTTTTTTTTACACAACATAAACATCTCGCACGACGCAAAAATATTAAGTCTCTGAAAGCTAAGGTCCCATGGCCCATGCAACAACGAGGCGAGGTGACTTTGACTGAAAATCTACTTCGTTGAGAGTTTAACGGCATGTAACGCCGTATGACACCTCAGATGTGTCACAGATGTAACATCGACAAAAAAAAAACAACATGCGACATCGCTTGCATTGACAAATTGTTAAGGAAAGACAAAACATCCGCAACATTGGCATAGTGGGAATCAATGTACAGGCTGATTTTTAAAAATCGGCAAAATCGTATACATCAGTAGGCAATACATAGTGGCGTATTGGGCATTGATCTGATGGCAATATGGTAGGCAACACTACAAAAGGTTATTGAAAAGCCCTGTGAGAATCCATGCCTGAGATGGTGATAGAGTGCAGGTGTACAACACTTGTACAAACAGTGTGCAGTTAATTAAAAGGATGCTGCAGATGATGACACCTCGGCTCCAGATCCATGGACCTTATAGGCTAGCCAAAGTGTTTCAAAAATACCAACATTTCTGCAGACTAATAAAATTTAGTGTTCAGGCTGAAAAATGGACGACGCTCAGCGGCACAAACATAGTTTGAATGAGTGAAAACAATTGGAAACTGTATATGTGGTTTTGCTTTATTATACGCGTATTGTCTGGTCTTCATGAGGATAATACACACAGAGTCTGGGAAATCAGATATAAAGTTTCCAATAGATTTCGCACATTTCAACTATGGGCAGATAGCAGCCTAACCAGACAGGCCACTAAGACATTATTGAATTCATAGAACCAACAAGCTACCGCATGATGTGCCTAACAATTTATGGGTCAGTCTGAGTTCTCAAACAGGTAGCATCTAGTGTGCCTAAAACTTTTCTGAGTCGTTCTGTGGAGATCTCACCTCCAATAAAGCAATTAGTCTGGGGCTCCCATTGGCCAACATGGTCTCATATATTCCAGTCGCCCTTGCCTGCGACTCGCCATACCGGACTCCTGGTGAATATACTCCACTCAACAAAGGTTGAAACATGGAACTGCATGAATGAGTCTCCCAGAAAAGTTAGCGACTCCAATATGCCTATATTTAGTAGTGCTCGATAAAACAGCCATACTGATCAGACACGAATCCATCCTGGTTATCTTCACTAAGCTTATTGCAAGCGTGTAATTTAACCGACGAGAAATACAGACTGGAGCAACAATTCCTGCAATGTTTGTAACATCGCTACTAGTTATTCTTCTAGATTCTTCGGTGAGCTTTTTAAAAGGCACTGAAGCAAGGAAGTAAACCTTTCCCAAGATGTGTACAGCATTCTGGTCAACAGAAGGTCTGACTAAGTCAAAGAAAGGAGATCACAGTACGGATATATGAACCCTCTATATTGACCTGACATTTTTTACAGGTTGAAGCTTGAAAAATGGGGTGATTACTAAGTGAACTGGAGATTGCAAAGAGCGAGTCAAAGGAGAGAAATGATTTGCGGGAGAGTGACAACTGCATACTTTAGTAACGTACAGCTTTCGTTCAAGTCTGTTGTGAATTAAGAACCTTAAAATGCTTGTCATTGGAATTGATAAGATGTGGCAAACAAGTTGATTAAGAAAGATTCTATAACTTAGTCTACAAGAAGCATATACACTGATAAGACAGGAACAACACCGGAATTGATTTTGGACAGCGACAGCGTAACATGCTTCTCAGAAAAAAATATACATAAAAAAAGATGGACAATCAAAGCTTAAACAAATAAACAAGAACTGGATAAAACTTTTCTTCGGTTACCCTTGTAACAAACCACGGGTGTCCACTAGGTAAAACCATTGACGGTGCTACTATATGACCATACCGACACAGCTGTAGAATGATAGTTGTCCAATGGATACAAGATACTATCAAAAAAAGCCAAACAGAGAACAACGTTTTCAATGCCTTTATTAGTGATGGTAAACAGGGTACTAGTACAAAAATGATCTACGCTGTAACAAAAACCTTAGGCGTATGAAAACCTAACAATATGAGAATTTAGGTCATAAGACTATTTTTGGCAATAGTATGTAAAGGTTGTGCTGACCACGTTGCCATTATTTGTCAATAATTTTAGCAAGTTAAGAAATTTGTCATTGATAACTCCAGCATGCTAACATTAGAAGGATAAGTGTGTGAGAAATTATACGAACATTATCATAGTGGACTGATTCTGAAAGTACGTACAATTGAAGATTATAAAAAGGTGTTCCATGCTTTGACCTTGCAATACTCAAAAGCCCAAAACTAACGGATGTTCGACTTGTTAGCTAATAGTGCACATAAATCTGGGCAGAATTTAGGATGTCTAGACTCTTGAGCTTCAAATGGATGGTTCCCGTAAACGATGAAAGAGGATATCAACTATAATCGGGGAAACAGGAGTTCCTCCTTAATATACATCTCATGCCAACAATGACCATCTGTGTTATCTGTGTTGTCCTTAGCAAACATCAAATGACATGTGAAAAACGTTAATGTGCCTAGAACTTATACGTCATACCTGGAAATTTACGTGCACAAGTGGCTTCTTTGCTACAACTAACATAATGTGTGCTTATATATCTCAAGGGCGGGCCAAATTTAAAAATTAAATAGCTATGGACTAGTCTTATGATAAACACTTGTTGAAGCGTTGTCAAGGGGGTTTGGCTTTTGAACATAAGCTAGACGAATGGAAACACAAAAGCTTTATGTGGAAAGTGGTGAAAATGGTCTTATCAGATGGGTTAACACATATTGACAGCGTACTCCTGAAATTATTAAGATCACTGCCTTGTCGTCCAATTAGTGAACACAGAGCTCTACCCCTAGTCCACACATTCACTCAAAAGAAAAGGAGGCGAGATTGGTTATAGAAACTATCTTCAAAAAGTGCATTGATGAATTTGAGTGACAAATAACAGGTCGTTTGCGGCATTAGCCTTTGAAGGATTAAAGGACAGAAAAAATGACGGACACATTTGGCGATCTTATTTCCCTTTGGAACAGGTTTGTAACACAGGAATTCGATAAGGGGATGTCAAAAAACTAAAATAATACATAAACCTGAAGCTAATGGCTTACATGATTCATAATGCTTGATACGTAATTCACAAGAGTCAGTCCCTAAAATGGAAACTGTAAGGTAATGGACAATTTTGTCTCTTCAAGTCTGAGTGAATGTGAGTTAGCTGGACCACTTCAGTCATAGTGGATTAACTTGCCTGTAATTTTCAGAAGCAGAAGGAAGCGCAATATGGTCTCTCAAAAATCGCAAACGACCACACGCTTGGGAAAAGTTTCCCTTTTTAGAAAGATCCAAAATTGCCTTCACATGCACTTTTTGGATAAGTTGAGGCAACAAGACAGGAGTTTCGGATACAATATTGACCCCGTTACTTTTTGAAAACGTCACCTCTGTCTGACTATTACTTGTCTGACTATTGCTGCTACTACTGGCCTCCTCCTGCCTCTGGCCACTTATATTTTCAACCATTTGTCCAAAAACCTTTTTTTTTCCGTGCGATTCTAAAAGGTTAACCACGGTCTGACAAGTGGCATCCAGCAGATCACCCTCCTCTGCAGCAAGAATCTCCAAAGCTGAAAACATTGCTTCGGAAAAGGACTCTAAACTGAGGTTTTCGGATTTTTCCCTACTGCCACGTGGCAGTCCCCATGCTGCCCTATCCCTTAGAAGAACTATGAGCTCCTGAAAACCAGATTGTCCACTATCTCCCTCTCCCTCGATTTTGTCTTGTCCCTCCCTTCCAGTTTCCTCTCGTCCAGTTCCCCCCCCTCCACCATGGTCGTATGGTTTATGACGAAGCTCCAAATCCTTAGCCCTAATTTCGAGCATGGAACAGTAGAGCTCTAATTCGACCTCCATTTTCTTGTCGGAGGAGAAATCACCACCAAGTGCCACGTGGTCTGCAAGACAGAGCCATGCCAAGTGCCCACTAGAGGGCACAGAGGGAGACTCCACAGAACCTGGAATGGCGGTGCCATTATCGACTACGTGACAGATGACGTGGCGTAACAGATGCAAAGCAGCATCAGGATTTTGACGGTGCAGATCACGCAGAGCTGCACGTGCGGGCTCATACTGGCCGAGCGCCAAATGGTTGACAGACAGGCGTGACAGCAGGGCAACCGCCATGGCGGAAACCCACGGACGCCACGTGGCAGAGCGAAAGCACCTTTCTACAGAGTCTTCACTTGTACTTTTCCATGGTTGACAAGTTCACAGAAGCGGTTTCCTTTCTCGAGTTTGCGTGGAGGTTATGTGCATGCAAGTATGCGCTTTGCAATGGTCGACTTCGTGATGATGATGATGTTAATAAATGCTTGTGCGCGAAGAATATCCCGACCGTCCGCTCATTTTTCCGAGCGCATATTTCCTGAACGTCCGCTCGAAAGTTGTACAAGTATGCGCTATGCAATATGATGATGACGACAAAGATGATGCGTAGAGATTTGCAAGTGATGGTAAAACATGGCACGCAACGCGTGAAAACTACAATAGAAGATAAATTACATAGAAAAAAATTGCGCTAATGTTGAAGCCTTGAGGGTATATCCGTACCATATTGTACAATGTTTGGGCAAGCCATATCTACATCTACGCAAGATACTGAACAAAAACTGTAACAAGGACTTGGAGAGTGTAATCTGCCGCAACTTCGCAACATAGTTCAAAAGTAGGTGACAGTACACCCATACAATATGCCTATTGTACGTAAATTTTACAATACTACCTTAAGACCCATATTGTATTAGCCGCAAAATGAAATAAAATAGTAACAGGGTTGAGTTGCACATGGTTCTATAGAGAATTAAACGTCATGTCTAAATTTGAAAAAAAAACGGACAAAAAAGTTTTTTTCTGTGAGTTTTGAGCGACTTTTTATTTAAACCGTCAGATTCGGAAGATCTGACGGTCGTTGATGAAAGTAACGATCTAAGAAGATCACATGAAAAACCCATAACAAAACTTAGGACAGGACTATCGTCAGATTCGTCCGCGGGGTATTTTTTTTCCCGGTTTTTTTTCCCGCGCAATGTCATCCTACGTCGTGTCAGTTCGCTAAAAAAATTCGTTCGGCGGCGTGCGTTGTACTATGAGCATACGTCAGATTCGTACGTTCGTACAGGGGTGTGCACAGCACACACACATACAGTATGCCTACGTTGCGAGAGTTTTGTGCCCAACTCTGTGTGCCTACCAAAGGCCTACCATAAAAACGCCTACTTTTGAACTATGCTTCGCAATAACAGGTTCAAGGGTTGTACGGCAGGTTAAGACAAGTAGGCCAGTTGCACATGTATCGAGAATTTTACGTCTCACGCGTGGGAAATCCTCGCAGGCGTAACGACAACTATGTACACCGCCAATCGCTATTAGCGTAGAAGTTTCTTTAGCGTATTGGAATAATTACCGTGGTTTACGCTAATTAAGAATTTGAAATTTTTCAAAAAAAACATACATTCTAATTGTTTACTAATGCTAATTTGGGTCTTTGAAAAAAATAAATGTCGGTCGCAAATATGCTTAGGGTACTTTCGCATGTGCCAAAGTTACAGTTATTTTTTGTCGTTTTCTACCATAACTTAAAAAAAACGAGAAAATCAGCAGCCGTACCAAAAAGTGAAATGAACACCGTACAAGTTACGTTTCCTTACAACTTTAAATGTACTGCAGTTTGTCGTCTAGCGTGAAGTATTTTGTCGTCTAGCGCATTTCGACCCACTTTCGCGTCCTTCCAGCTCATCTTCAAACTTTATTTCAAATCACCTCGCGAGTTGATTCTAAATAAAGTTCCATGAAGTAAACGAATAGGCGGATGATGTCGCACGTGCCGGAAGCTTGATACAATTTTTGAGCGCGGAGTACCAAAAAAAAACCCACCGCACGTTTACAGCCTGTGCGTACTGTTTTCCGTGCGCTGAATTCCGTACAGGGGCTGTGGAGGGTCTCGACCAACGGACGCCATTTCGCCAAAGCGAAATCCGTGAAGGCGTCTCCTTCCTTCCCCCTCATACCCTTCAAATTCCTTTGTCGTAAGCTCCCTCTCTCAAACACACGTGTCTTCACACAAACGGCGTAGGAAAAGCATTTGGAACCTGTCGGCCAGGGGGGAGACGAAAAACGAAAACGCATTTGTGTGCGACAGCGAAAGGTATTTTAGGGCTTCTTCATCTTTTTGTTTTTGTTGTGCTGTTATTTTATTCCCCTGCTGGTAGTTTTTCAGTTTCGGCCATGCCACCCCTTTTGTACCCCCGGACTCAGATGGTTTACCATCGTGCTTTTTAATTTATCCTGCGTTTTTTTTTTAAGGTATATAGTAAATTGTAATTGTGGCATCTCGACCGGAAGGTACGGCCGTTACCTTTCGCGTGATTTTTTCCATAGTAAAGTACAATGGTTTGTCTGCCCGAGAAATATGCTAATTTTACACTAATAGTGGTGGGCGATGTAGTGTTGCTCTTATGCCATCATTCGTTTTCGGATGTCAAACACCTCACTGTCAATTTCGAGGAAGTTACTTTCAATTTGTTTCTTATCCCATGTTTTTTCCCTCCACTTTTCAGAAATGTTGTCCCCTCCTATTGCCAGTTTAAAGATGAAGCGAGGTTATTGTACGGTTATGGCAGATTGGTTCATTTATTGGCTCATTTTAGATATCGGATGTCGACTTGAGGAAGGTATGTTTTCTTGCTGTAAACCATGTCTTTGCGGTAAAAAAGTATGTTTTTTCTTGGTTTTTTGTCTTATCCGTAATAAATTTAGTCTCCTTACTGCGGGTAATTGCGGGTAATTGTGGGTTCAGATGTTTGCAGATTGTCGTGGGTAAAGCCCAGTGATCACTTAAAATAGCATTTAAAATAGGAGCAAATATTATACTTTATAAAACTGTATTCTACTTTTTGAAACTGTTTGACGACTTTCGATCCTTCCGCTTTATGCACAATGCTCGTCTTAATAGTTGCAGAAAACAAAACAAAAAGCACATTTAACTAGAAAATAAAACTAAGTGGAAGAGGATTGAGGGAGCCGTCGTAGATGGTGCAAGAACATACCGTGTCCTTTTGCCTCTTTTGCCATGTCCTCGTCTGCTAATAAGTTGTTGTTTTTGATGGGGAAACTATTTTTAATGTAGTTCCAGAAACCGTTTTATTTAGGGTTCTGGAAACCGTTGTTACTGTCGTTTTGGAGGCTGTATTTGGTGTAGTTTCTCTCTGTAGCTCTCTTTGTAGTTTCTCTTTGTAGTTTCTTAGTGTAGTTTTTACTCTCGGAGATCTACAGAGTTCTGTGGTCTCATAGGGTGTGAAGTTGTAAGGGATGTGATGAAGCACTGATGTCGAGGAGCAAAACGGCTAATGATGCTTTTTTCTTTTCATGTTTTTTTGCCGACTTTTCATTCTACATTTTAGGTTGACGTCGATTCATTTTGTTTTGCCGCAGGCTTGGTTTGAAGTATGTAAACATACAAGTCTTTATTTATTTTTTACTGCGGTAAGCTTATAGTATCATACTGAGCTTTATGAAGAAAGCTCGATGGTAAACCATTTTAAGTTTATGGGAACAAAAAAAGAAACGAAAAGCCGAAGCGAAACTGAAGGAACGAAGGAACTTAGTTGAATGCATCCATGATTCCTTTATTCATAACTTTTGAAAAGATTTCAATAAAATCAAATCGACAGCTCATATTTTTGTATTGGTATTGGAGAGGTGCGGACCGACGATTCGTTTTCCTGTAAATCACTCATGTCAACTAGGTTTCGTTTTTTGTTTTCTTTATTTCATTTTTGGCATTTTTTAGTTTCAAGCACTAAAAGTTTCGAGCAATAAAAGTTTCTGGCTCTAAAGTTCAACTTCACTTGGTTCATATATGTTTATGAGACTCATCTGATACTGAAACGGAGAAAGGGAGTTCTTCCAGTTCAACGGCTGAGGAGTGGACAAGCAAACAAGTTATGATGGTATTTTGTTAGGATGACAAAGTATTGGTGTGCGTGGGATAAATAGTTAAGATGTTAAGAAAATATCAATTTTACACGCAGAAATTGCCAATGTGTTGCCAATTGGTATTTTGTCCATACCTACTCAGATCATATAAAGGGCATTCCTCCCCCTTTCGTCGGTTCTCCTGATACAATTCTTGTCTCAATTCGGAACGCAGAGAATAAGCTTGCGCCACCTGGACAGCCGCAGAAACAACCCCTTTTTTCGCCAAACGTGAAAGGGCTAAACCTTCGGCATCTCTTTGGCAAAATTCTTCCACCTGATAACACACATTGAATACAAAAAAGATGTGGAAATAGTATGGGAGTGCAGAGATACGTTCATTTAGTAGTATAGTAATGAATGGCATAATCCTTGGACATTCTTTTCAGATTGTCTTAGTTTCCTGAAATTAGTCCAGGAAATTATACAAGCGAAGTTGTAAACCTTCGGCAACTCTCTGGCAATTCTTCCCTGATAAGACACATAGAACACCACAGATAGTGTGGAAAATAGTGCGTAAAAGCACAAGTTTTTATGGGCGTGCTGACACATAATCATCCAATATATATCATAATGAAGAGTAATATCACATTCTTTTGAGACCGCCTTAGTTTTCTGCAATGAGTCCTGGAGGTTATACAGGTTGTCAGATAAGAACTACTATAAAAAATTTGCACAGATAATGCTTATAGACAAACTCAGTACTTGCTTATATACAAACTCAGTACAGGGAAATGGTGTAGTTAAACTGAAATTAATCAAACAATCATAGCCGTCAATTCAAAACTGAAATTAATCATACAACCATAGCTGTCAATTCAGGCAAAAGGAAAAAAGTTTGAGTACATTTTGCCAAGTCTGGAGTTGACTGTTAGCAGTAAGAACTTGCCCGCATCTTGTAAGAAGCTCCTTCACTACTTGGACCTACAAAATACCATCATAACCCATCTCAACATAAAATAACCCATCCGAACATCAGTTATACACATCAACTAAGCGACAACGGACAGCAAACACTCGTTCGTTTTCTTCCCTGTATTATGTTGATTGCCAGAGCCATTTCATTCTGCAATACCATTATTCTGATTAACTATATTTTCTGGAAAAAATGTAAATTCTACTTGTTTTGTTTTGAGAGCTATGCAAGCAACCCACTTACCACTTTTTTATCAATTATCTTTTGAATTAAAAAAAATGGGTTTCTCCGTGTTTTTGCACATATTTGGGCAAAACCTATAAAGACGTAATTTGAAGTCCAACAGACTCTAAAGACTTACACACATTCTCATTTTACAAATCCTCATTTCCCTCGCAAAAACCAGCAAATGTCGGGGAGAATTCTCACCCCACTCCCCAACCGAACTATCAACCAAAATTATCGAATCCCATAAGCACAATCCCTTTCTCTTCACCAATCTTCTTCTTTCAGCTGTTGCATGGTTTCAAGGGCCCTCTTAAGGAATATCAGGCTATTTCAATGGCAAGTTTATTTCCATGATTTTAATGCAGGTCCATAAAATTCCATGGATGTTTGCCCACATTACTCATGTTTGTAACGAGCAGAACTTTCTATATATCTACATACATACATATATAACATACAATAAAAAGGTATGTACCAAACAGTATGGTCCAGACTAACGATTGTAGACTAACTACACCGTAAATCGCTATTAGCGTTGAGAAATAAATAGTACGAGGACTGTTTTAGTGTCAATAATTCTATTTCCAGTGCGAATGACGTGGACCGTTTTGGAGAGCTAAAAGAATTAGCGTTAAGAAAAAAACAATTTTTAACGTTATTTTGCGTTATTAACATTAATGATGATTCACGGTGTACTGTACTCATAAGTTACTTCAAATTCTCACCAATAAAGGGTTCATACCTGATCCCGAAGAAAATCCCCTGGTGGTAAATGACAAAGACACATTTCCACAACATCAAGTGCTGGAGATAGGTCCCACGAGTGAAAATACCTGCAAATACCAACAGGCCGTGGCCCAGATACTTTTAATCAATCAGTAAAATATTGGGAGCAGGATATAGTATTACACTGAAGTGCAATACTGGATATAAATTATTAAACTGGATATAAAGTACAATATTGGATATAAAGTATTACATTAAAGTATCATACTGAATATAAAAGTATAAGGTTGGATATAGTATTGGATGTAAAGTGTTATATTGAAATATAATACTGGATGTAATACTGGATATGAAGTACAACACTGGATATGCTATTGGATACAAAGCGTTATGTTGAAGAATAAACAATATTTCTTTGAAGTTAAATATCATATTGCTAGTTGAACATCACAATTGAGTATTGCACAATTCCAGTTTAAAGTAATGGACATAATACTGGAAGGATTGAGTAGGATGTGTGATACAAATCATATGAACAGTATGAATGTAAAACTAGAAGATAAAGTTATGTCCCTCTAGAATCACTACACTTTCCATGCAATAGATAGCTTATAATTCAAATCTCGAATATTGAGCGATAATTTTGACTCCCATATTGACTTATTATAATGTACGAACTTAAAAACCGATCTAACTAAACGATCATGTTCATACACGGTTTGTATACTTTGTTCTATAATTTCAGACCCGCATCCAAGCTACTGAAAAAAAAAGACCTGAAAACACCCAAAATACAGAAAACCTACCGACAAACTACTGAAAAAACCCAAAGTATCCAAACTACTGAAAAAAAATGACTCAAACACATACTTGAGTGCAAGTCTAACAGCAAGTTCCTTATCCTGAAGACGAATACAATATTGCCAGCTGTCAGATAATCGGTGATCTATTTCAGTCTGTCCGTTCCTCGATTCACTGTTGGATTCTCTTTCCCTCGAGCTCCTCTCTCTTCGAGAACCCTCGATCTCATCAATTAAAAGTTGTACGACGCTGTCAGGGGGGCCCATCTGGTAACCATTTGTCGGACAGTGGGAGGGCCTCTCTTAGTTTCCCTTCCTCGGTTAAACTGCAAAACCAAAAGAAATTTCTGTTATTGGTCAAAAATAAGAATATCGCAATTCCATTTTTTAGGCATATGCTTCACACCTGCTGGTTCTGGGATCTATTACGGTAATTTCATCCCTTGTCCCAAATTATTCACACAAAGGGATCAAGGACCTGCCGAACGCAACACAAAGACCATATCCACTATCCTCCCCTCCCCTCCCACTCGTTCTTTACCTCTCCCTTTCGCTAAACTCTAAAAGCAATCTCAACCTCTCCTCCTCTTCTCCTCCATTTACCCTCCCCCTCGCCCTCTATTTCTTCCTTTCCCTAAACTCTGAAAGTAGCCACAAACTCCCCTCCTCTTTTCCTCCCTTCCTTTAACTTCAAGTTGCAGCCCCAGTTAAGAATTCTTGCGACTACTTATTTATCGTCACTAACAAGAAAAAGGTAAATTGCTATTTTTCAGCGAAAGGAAAACTGTTTTTTTATGATTCCAACAAAATGACCAACTTGGTTGACTTTGGTATGACACAATTGAGCCAATTCTGCAAGCTTCATTTTTATAAATCAGATTACCGCAATACCATTCATCAATTCAGACACTCTCCTCTCCCTCTCCCTCACAAAAATCACATCTTATGGTATAAAACTTACATTGGCATCTTACGAAAAACTAGATACATGATGTAACTCTTCAATAAGAGCAAGCAACACACAATAAAAATCTTTGCAAAGAGACAATTTTTTTCAATTCTTCGAAATTCTTTGATGTAATTTTTGTACTTCTTTGCAAAACTGGCACCTTACGATACAAAAATTGAATTGAACCTAAAATCAGGGTTAAGGATTAAGGTTAGGGTTAGGTTTAGGTTTAGGGTTAGAATTATGGTTAGGTTGAGAGTAAGTTTTGAGGTTAAGTACAGATAGGAAGTCAGGTTGAATATAATGTACCATAATAAGAGTCTCTCACTGAGTTCAGGTTAAATCCAACAAAAATTATAGTTTAGGACAAACATGCAAAATGCCAGTCTGCGAATGAAGCTACAAAACACAATTTTGAAAACCTTTTCCAAAAAACCATTTTTTGAACCAATGGTTTGCAAGAGGCTTACCAGAGGACGAGAACGTTTCACCCGTTTTGGGCGTTTGCCAGGTGGCGTTACACCATCGACACTCGACCTCCGAGAAACCGGGGAGAATCAGCAACTTTTTTAATATTGGTTTGAAGCAGAATCCGTCAATTAAGTGTTGGGTACCTACTCGAAAGAGAAACGCTCTTGTCACGTCACATAATCTAAAACAATGTTTTTGTGCCCTCCATCATTCTTTTACTCCCAAAAATTCGATTTTGGTCAATTTGTACGTGTGTAAATAAGAAAAAAATAACAAATTCCACTGGCCAGCCATAAAACTGGTGATGATTATTAGCAAACACATATTTCACGACCTCATCATTGTTGCTATTCACAAACATTCAATTCTTTCGTTTATAAATGAGCCAACAAGTTTCCACTGACCAGTCGTAAAACTTGCCGATTGCTTTCCGATAAATCGCCAATCGACACAGCCAATCCACAACCCTCAATTTGTGAACTAAAAACTATGTTGCACATTTCAGCAATGGGTGAAGGCAAAAACAACTTACGCAACGAGAGCAGAATCGTAAATTTTTCTATCTGCATCTGCTCCCAATATCCCCGGTAGTCGTTATAGGAGTAGGATTATTGGACGCCATAATAAAAGATAGTGAGAGTCTAAACATTTGGAATTGTGTGATCGAGATTGATAATTTCATTATGAAACGAGATCCTTTTATACAAAGTTACAAAATGCTAATTACTGTGGATAGTACTGAACTACGCTACACAAAGTAGATTTGGGCGGCTACACAAAGACCAAATCTATAAGACAAAGTTGACCGACGAAAAGAAAAGGAAAGAATAAGACCAAAAGTACAATTATAAGACCGCACTTGCATAAGTGGAGTACGGTTTTGTTCACATAGGACAAATGAGACTAAAGTGGACGAGACCCCACTCAAATAAGTGGAGTACGGTCTTTGTCTACTTGAATAAGTGGAGTACGGGCTCGGTTGACCTAAGACGAAATGAGACTAAGGTTGACGTACGGAAACTGACCGGAAATTACCCTTAACACCCCCCCTCAATCTAAAACTACAAAGGAGTAATTTAGATGAAAAATAAAGGGTAATTGGAAGAATTAGGAGGAAGGTGGAGGACGAAGGCCGGAGGAGACACGAGGTTGCTCAAAATGGGGGCGATGAAGAGCTTTGGTGAGAAAGTCAGCAACTTGATCCGCAGATTTCACATAGAGAAATTGAAGGGTTCCATCCTCGACACGCTCCCGAGAATAGTGATATTAGATATCAATGTGTTTGGTGCGCTTGTGGTGAACTGGATTTTTGATCAAAGCAAAGGCACCTTGAGAGTCAGAGTAGATGGGAGTGGGTCCGGGTGGAGGAAAACCAAGATTGGTGAGAAGGGTTCGAAGCCAAACAGCTTCCTTAGCGGCATGGCAGACAGCCATGTATTCGGCCTCAGTAGTGGACCAAGCTGTAGTAGGTTGTTTCCTGCAAGACCAGGAGATAAGCCCATTCCCCAAGAAAAAACACGAGCCAGTAGTAGAACGGCGGGAAAGCTCATCTTGCACCCAATCGGAGTCAACAGAGCCGATGAGGGCAGTAGAACTAGAGGAGGAGTAAGTGAGGCAGAAGGATTTAGTGCCTTGCAGATACCGAAAGACTCGTTTAGCAGCCGCAAGATGATCTGGAGAAGGCCTTTGAAGAAATTGACTAAGTTTTGTAACCGATGTAGCAATATCTGGCCAGTGGCTTGCATAGCATACATAAGAGCGACCACCATAGAGCGGTAAGTGGCATGGAGCGGAGGGGAGAGGAGGGTGTCGGTGGAGGGGACAAGAGGAGAATTGGCATCCAAAGGGGTGGAGATAGAAGAGCAATCGGCCATACCAAAACGGTCAAGGAGATCAGAGACAAAGGTTTCATGGGAGAGGCAAAGAGTCTTAGTGGAGCGATTACGGAGGACTTGGATTCCAAGGTAGTATGTGAGTTCACCAAGGTCACTCATGTCAAAATGACGTTGAAGAATGAGTTTAACGCTGGAAATTTCAGAAAGAGACGGACCAACAAGAATGAGGTCATCAACAAAAATAGCAACAATAATTAAAGAAGCACCTAAACCACGAGAATAGATGCTAAAATCAGCGTCGATGCGAGTGAAGCCTTCTTTCTTCATAGTGGCATCGATAGTATGGTTCCAAACACGAGGAGATTGTTTCAAACCGTATATTGTTTTGATGAGGTGACAGACCAAGTGTTCAGAGCCGGGGGACACATACCCTTCGGGTTGGTGCATATAAATGATTTCTGAGAGGACACCGTTCAAAAAGGCATTTTTAACGTCCATTTGATGAATACGGGAATCATGTTCAGCAGCTAATGCAAGGAGAGCGCGAATCGACGTGAGGCGAGCAACTGGAGCATAAGTTTCAGTGAAATCTATACCTTCAATTTGGGAGAATTCCTTGGCTACCAATCGGGCTTTGTATTTGTCGACAGATCCGTCCGCTTTTTGTTTAACGCGAAAAACCCACTTTGAACCGATGGCTTTGCGACCTGAAGGAAGAGGAACAAGATTCCAAGTGTTGTTGGATATGAGGGCGGAATACTCTGCGTCAACTGCACTTTTCCAAAGATGAGAGCCAGGGCATTCGAAAGCGGATTTGAGAGAAAGAGGAGTGGAGATGAGAGAGGCTGAGGCACCAGTTGAATAAGCGTAAGCAAGGGATGCATGACCCATGGTCTCAATGAGGCGAGACGGAGGACCACGAGATCTGGTCGGGTATCGACGAGATGTATCAGGGGAGACATCTGTGGGGGATAAAAGAGGGTGGGGATCTGAAAAGAGGGGAGGGGGAGGGAGTATAGTGGATGGAAGAGAGGAAAAAAGAGGATCGTCGTCATGGGTAAGTTGAGAGGACCGAGAGGGAGAGGGATCATTTGAGATGATGGGGCCATTGATAATAGGGGTAGGATGAAGAGAGGGGAGTGGAGGTGGGGAAAGTAGGGAAACTGAGAGAGAAATAAAGTCGGGTGGGGATTGGACGGGGGTGGGGAAATCACAAAGAGAGGGATAAGAGGAGAGGTCGACATGAGAAGATGGAAGGGGAGGACGGGAGAGAGTTTGGAGAAGGGGGGATTCGTTAAAAGCAACGTCACGTGTGGTGATCACACGACAACGCGAAGGGCACCAAATGCGATAGGCTTTTGAGTTAGGGGCATACCCTACAAACGTTCCACGAAACGCGCGAGCACCCCATTTCCCGGTAGAATTGGTGAGGTCCTTATACCACGTTTCGCAACCGAAGGTACGAAGGTGGCGGACATCGCGTTTCATAGAGGACCATGCTTTCATGGGGGTAATGTTAGGCTTAGCACTTGACGGGCACAAGATACTAAGGTAGTTAGCGCATATGGTTGCCTTAGCCCAAAGAAAAAGGCAAATTTGCAAAATACAACATAGATCGAGCCATTTTCGCTAAAGTAAGATTGTACCTTTCGACAACGCCGTTCTGCTGAGGAGTGTATGGTGCACTCAACTGGTGCGAGATGCCATGGTCAGCGAGGAAGGAGGAGAATTGGTGAGACATAAACTCGCCACCATTGTCAGTGCGTAAAGCCTTAATGCGCTTGTTGTGAAAATTTTCTGCAAGCGCTTTAAATTCCTGAAAACGTGCAAAAACGTCATATTTATGACAAATAGTATACACATGGGAAAAGCGGGTGGCATGATCGATGAAAGAAACAAAGTACAAGGAGTCGCCTAAACTGCGTGTGCGCATGGGACCGCATACGTCGGCGTGAATGAGAGCAAGTGTTTCTGTGATAATGGTAGTACTGATAGGGAAAGATTGACGAGGCATTTTGCCTTGAATGCACCTATGACAAAAATCCAATTTTTTGTTAGAAAAAGAGTTGATTCCGGTTACAAGTTTTGGCAAAGAAGTTAAACTAGCGTTATTTAAATGCCCATAGCGTAAATGCCAAAGGGAAAAATCGTCTACACAAGCATTTAAAGCAAAAGGGACGCTAACACTTGAAGTAGAAAGATTTTTAGGAGAGTAGGATTGTAAAAAATACATAGAGTCTTTTGCTATTCCAAAACCTACGCTAATTTTGTCTTTTTTGCTTAAAAATTGAACGCTATCTTCATCAAACTCGGCCTTAACGCCATCAGTCATAGCGACTCGAAGAGAAAATAAATTCCGAGCTAAACCAGGGACTAAAAGGACATTCTCAATGTGAATCGAGGAAATTGGAACGCGGATGTGGCCAGAGTGAGTGGCCAATAGTATTCGGTCGTCCCCTAAACGTATCTGCATAGGGGAGAGTAAAGGAGTTAAATGTGAAAACAAATCAGATCGAGGAGAGAGGTGATGACTGGCACCACTATCGATGATCCAATCATTATGCGTGGCATGAGATAAAAATGCATACCCGGGTGTAAAAGAAACGTCCAGACCGGCGTGGGAGAGATTTCCGTAGCCGAATTCCAAAGCTGGGGGAGGACCAGAAGGATTTGCGGATGCGAGAGGAGGATTAGACGAAAAAGAAGGGAGAGGTGGAGGGATTGGCCAATGGGGATTGTATGACGCGAAATGGGCGGCGGCAAATGGGGTGGAGTGATGTGGAAATTGGGATGGAGGAGGATAAGGGTAATGGTACGGAAAATTTGGGGGAAAAACAGGTTGCGGGGAGGACTCGGGAAGTGGAGTAGGAGTGGAGAGAACGTGAGCCATTTTGGCGTCACCGTTGGAATTCGAATTTGACCCCTTTGCAGCTTTTTTGCGTGCCAACTTGCGACATTCGGTTGCCGTGTGTTCTGGCTTTTTGCAATAATTGCAAATGACAGACGGCGACCCCCCCAAGTTAGGTTTAAAATTTGAAGCAAAGTATGCGTTTACTTGGGAAGGGTTAGATGCAGAAAAGGACAAGATTTTTGTTTCTTCATGCATTAATTTTGTACATAAAACGTAAAAAGGGATCGGATTCTCAAGATTGTCAAAAGATGAGAAAAAAGGTGCGAAAGATTCTGGCAAGCCCCCTAATAAAGTGGATGACAAATCTCCATCAGACAAGATTACGCCAATCTGTCACACTTCCCTGAAAATAGGTCAACTGTACTTATCCAATCTTGCATCGATTATGTCGTCTTTTTCAATAAATTGAAAAATGCTCGTTTTTGAATGCGACGAGCCGCCCAATCGGTTTGTACGTACGCGGCTGTCAAACGAGACCAAGCGTCCGCCGACGTGAGGGCGCCTCGAATGAGTCGCGTTTTTTCTGTCGTTAGCGCCATTACTAGGCGCGCGTGAGCGTTGTCGTCCTTGACTTTCCATTCCGCGATTTCTTGAGTTTTGGTTGTTTTGGTCGCCGCGTCATCTGTAGTATTAATGACTGGTGGTTTAGATGTGCCAGTGAAAAAATCCCAAATTTTCTCTAACTTAAAAAGATGCATGGCAAAAAATGACCAATCATAGAAATTTGAACCATCGAACTTCTAAATATTATTGGAAGTTGCATGGTTTGGCCCATAACCTATAGGAGTAGGATTATTGGACGCCATAATAAAAGATAGTGAGAGTCAAAACATTTGGAATTGTGTGATCGAGATTGATAATTTCATTATGAAACGAGATCCTTTTATACAAAGTTACAAAATGCTAATTACTGTGGATAGTACTGAACTACGCTACACAAAGTAGATATTGGGGTTCTGACTGTCAAGGGGTCAGTCACTTGGGTTTATATTAACTTGGAGTCGGCACTATCTAGATTAGCTTCTTTTGGATCTGCATACTCTGAGGGCCAATGGAGGTCTCAGAGTTTCACGCACTTGAATAAGTGGAGTACGGTTTTGTTCACATAGGACAAATGAGACTAAAGTGGACGAGACCGCACTCAAATAAATGGAGTACGGTCTTTGTTCTCGAAGGACAAAAGACTAAGTGGACGAGACCGTACTTGAATAAGTGGAGTACGGTCTCGGTTGACCTAAGACAAAATGAGACTAAGGTTGACGTATTGAAACTGACTGGAAATTACCCTTAATAGTCGTCCTTCAACGCCTTTTTTGAGACCGCCAACTTGTGTCTGTTCTCCTTGAGGCAAAGCAAATTGACTCGAATCGACAATACATGTCAAAATAGCCCTCACAGGTGATGTTTCCCGGAGATGTTTTACCACATCTAATTGAAGAGGGTGCAAGTGACGTCCGCCTAAGAACTAGGGGAGACGTTGCCTACTAGAGGAGACGTTGCCTCCAGTGAGTCTTCCCTCAGATGTGGAAGCCATGGCTGGGCGTCGAATTTGAGCCCATCCTTTTGAACTTTTTGGGGGATAAACGGGAGGTACACATGAAGTTATGACCTGGTGAACGAGATCTGCCCCCATAACGGACGCCACTTTACTCGCTGCATCAGCACTCCCTCTTTCGAAAACCAGACGAGTCAAAAGCTGCAAAATCCGACAGTTTGACCATTCACGATGGTTAATTGCGGGTTCGTAAATCCTTCTTTTCCTCCAATAAACCATATTCCTTTCTCCATCACAGTCTACTTTCCTTGAATAAAGCCTTGATTCTTTGAAAAATAATCATGGTCCGTAAATCCTTCATGTTCCAAAATCACATTCATTTTTCCATGACGGTCTTCTATCTTTAAATAAAGCCTTCGTTCTTTGAAGAACACCTTCATGTTCTCCCAAAAAGCGTCTTAATCTTTTAAAGTACGCCTTCATTCTTTCAAAAAACCACTTGTGCTTTCAAGAAACCTTTCCTTCTTTAAAGAGACCCTTCATTCTTGGAAGAAACCCTCGTTTCCTTCTTTCATAAAAGCCTTCATTTTCCAAGAAAAGTCTAAGAAAGCATAGTAGTTACAAGAACATTTCCGAGAATGATCAATATTGCAACACAGTTGTACAGCCTTAGTGGCGTTTTTCCGACTCATGCATGAATAGAGCGTATATTTTCTGAACGAATGGTCAATTGATTAAATTCACATAGGCGAACAACAATTAGTGTGTATCACATTTTGGTAAAAGTATACCAACATTAGCTTGGCTTAACAGAATTTGCACATTATTACATCTACATTATTACACATTATTATACAGTATTACACATTATTACATCTGCATTATTACAAATTATTGCAAGGACGACAAAATATAAGGGGTGGAGGATTGTCGAAGGATCATCGAAAGGGAAAAGGAGAAGGGCGACAAAAAGAGTAAAATGAGGTCATCTAAATGAAGAGATGTTGTTCTTTTCAATTTTCTGGCGATCAAAAAGTTGTGTTCCTGATTCAGTCGGGACAAAAGGGTCTTTAGGCGTAACAGAGCGTTCACATAACTCTCAAAACCCTGCATCAAAACAAAACTTAACTCAAAAATATTGTTATTTATTGATTATTTATGTTTCTTCATAAAATGTTATTGAGAAAAGGAAGCAAGGACTGATAATCATGCGTTGGTCTTCAGTTTCAAAATTGCTTAAAGCGATAAAAGAGCTATTCACGGAACTGCTCGTCAGTTTCAGAATTTCGATTGTCAGGGAACATGGTTAATGACTGGGAACATGGTTAATGACTGGGAACATGGTTAAGTACATTAATAAAAAAATTTATAAAAATTAACAATACTCACTGCTATTAATTTCCCTTTGAATTACAACAGGTTGTGTATCCAGAATCTACCATTCACTCCAACATTATTGAGATATGAGTATTAACATGCCTTTGTGAAAAATCTCTTCAACTGTAGCAAAAATTAATGCTTGGTATTGTAAAATAATAGAACCAATCTCTTCCTTCGAAACTGAATTATAGAGCATGAGTAATATTTAAGAAACTGAGCAGGAAAGTATACAAACTACAAGGGAAAAGTGACAATACTAAATTTGTACAGAAAGGGGAAAGAAAAATCCTGCTTATTATCTAGCGATAAGCCACTTCCACAAATTACGAACAATGGTCGACAAAGGTGGTTAACACACATCCAGTGAGAGAGAAGGGTAGCTACGGGACAAGGTCAAAAACGTTTGACTGTCTGATAGATCGGAAACCAAAGCACAAATGTGAAATTAAAAACAAAAATGATCTCAAAACAAAACTGATGGAAAAGAACCAAAAAAAACAAGAGGGCGAAGAATTTTTTTTAGTAAAAATGTTTATCCGTTTACAAAATTTCAAAAAACAATAAACAAACCTTGGGAGTTTTTTCAGGAAGTTGTCCACCAACGGCTTTATTTGACATGGTCTCCTTCTCTCTTTCAGGATCTGCCCAAAGAAGACGCATCATATGACCGCGAGATTCCGTGTCTCCTGAAAGAAGGTCCCATCCCATGGCTGCCACGAGAGGTTGCAACTTCAGAAATGGAGACAAAATTTGCATTAAAGATACCATGGCCCAACCGAGGAAAAGCACAACACTTTTAACATTTATAATAACTGCAATACTATATGAAAATTTATGGAAATTTGTTATCTATCATTGTGCTAAAGACATTGAACAAGAAAAAGGGAAATGAAAGGCAGCGCGAGATGAAAGGATAAGACAGGAAGAGAAAGGGAAAGAGAGAGCGAAGAGAGACTCCCTTACAGTGTACAAACGGCTTCAACAAAAAGGTGCACTCTATAGCACACACTGTTTTACTCCCCAAAAGAAATAATATTCAGTCTGATGCAAATTGATTCAAAGAAGATTATGTCAAGAAGGAAAAACTGAATTTTAATCTTTTAAGTGTAACCGAATGTTCACATTGGCTGCGTTTTGAAAGTGCCTTTTCTTTACAGCCACCAGGGAAAGGTGTTTACGTTCGACCCGCGCATGGTGAAACATTTCCCTTATGGACCTGTGAATAGCTTTGTCTCTCGCATTAACCAAATCCTCTGTGTGACTATTATTGACTCCTTCACGAAGATCCATAAGAGGTTTATGTAAACGCTCCAAAGGGGGAGCTGCGAGCTGTTCCCGGCTATGGCTGCCTTGCAGGACTTCTTCGTGAACAATTTCATCCTCTACAGTCTGCAAGAAAAAGAAACAAAGAACGATGTCATTCTCTCATTCTATATATATATCCCTCTTCCTCTCCCTCTCCCTCTCCCTCTCCACCTCCACCTCCACCTCCCCTCCCCCTCCCCATCGCCCTCCCTCTCCCTCTCCCTCTCTTGTTTCCAAAAAGGCTTATAAAATCCCAGATGACAGCTTATAGTCTAGTCTGTGCCCCTGAGCTCTGCATTGACAGCTTATAGTCTAGTCTGTGCCCCTGAGCTCTGCATTGACAGCTGTCAGACTTCTCATTCTCATCCCCATTCTCAATCTCTTTCCGAACCCTGATTTCTTCCCCATTCCAGTTCTTGTTCCCGTTCCAGTTCCCATTCCCGTTCCATTTGCCGTTCTCATTCTCATTTTCATTCTCGTTCTTTCTCATTCTCATCCTCATTGTCACCTTCATCCTCATCCTCATTCTCGTCCTCGTTCTCAATCTCATTCTCGTTTTCTTTCCCGTTCCTGTTCTTGTTCCCGTTCTCGTTCCCGTTCCCGTTCTCGTTCCCATTCCCGTTCTCGTTCTCGTTCCAGTTCTCGTTCCCGTTCCCGTTCTCGTTCCCGTTCTCGTTCTCGTTCTCGTTCTCATTCCCATTCCCGTTCTCGTTCCCGTTCCCGTTCTCGTTCTCGTTCCCATTCTCGTTCTCGTTCTCTTTCCCATTCCCGTTCTCGTTCTTGTTCCCATTTCCGTTCTCGTTCTCATTCCCATTCTCGTTCTCCGTTCTCGTTCCCGTTCTCGTTCTCGTTCTCGTTCTCATTCTCGTTCCCGTTCTCGTTCTCGTTCTCGTTCTCGTTCTCGTTCCCATTCTCGTTCTCGTTCTCTTTCCCATTCCCGTTCTCGTTCTCGTTCCCATTTCCGTTCTCGTTCTCATTCCCATTCTCGTTCTCATTCTCGTTCTCGTTCCCGTTCCCGTTCTCGTTCTTGTTCCCATTCCCGTTCTCGTTGCCGTTCCCGTTCTCGTTCTCGTTCCCATTCTCGTTCTCGTTCTCGTTCCCGTTCTCGTTCCCGTTCTCGTTCCCGTTCCCGTTCTCGTTCTCGTTCCCATTCTCGTTCTCGTTCTCGTTCCCGTTCTCGTTCCCGTTCCCGTTCTCATTGTTTCTCATTCTCATTCGCATTCTCTCACTTTTTCTCATCGCAGATAGAACATCGCATTCCAATCTACATTTCTGCATCACAGGAAAGGGGTGAAGGAACTCATCCCCGCAATTTCACTGTTGAAAGCACTGTGTTCACACAGTTTCGAAGAATGAATAGAAGTTGAAGTACATCTTGATCGTAAGCATCATGTAGACAGACAACTTGGGCAAAAGTCACATGGGCCAAACTTTTGTAATTCAGATTAGTTATAACAGACAAACCAAAACCTCATTGAGGCTCAGTGGCAGCCGGTACAGCTGGTGCTAGATCTGCCGTGGTTAATTTGCCAAGACAGACGAAACACTTCGAATGCTCAAAGCATAGTTCAAAAGTAGGTGAAAGTACGCCCATACAATATTCCTATTGTATGCAAAACATACAATATGGCCTTATGACCCATATTGTATTGGTCGCAAAATGAAAAAAAAATAGTAACAGGGTTGAGTTGCACATCGTTCGATAGAGAATTAAACGTCATGCCTAAATTTTGAAAAAAAAATCGGACAAAAAATTATTTTTCTGTAAGTTTTGAGGTATTTTTTATTTTAACCGTCAGATTTGGACGATCAGACGGTTGTCGATCAAACTAGCGACCTAAAAAGATCACATGAAGAGCCCATAACACAACTTACGATAAAGGCGCCGACAAAAGGCCTACAATTGAAACGCCGTACTTTTGAACTATGGCTCAAAGTAGAGGTGAGACAGTTTCGTCGCTGATTCGGCGATGAGATGATCTCGTCGCTTGTTTAGCGACGACGTGTTCGTCGCTTAATCTAGATTCACTACAGTACAGGTTTAGTACAATACTGTACTGCTTTATACAGTACAGTACAGTACAATACAGTACTGTATTGTACTAAACTGTACTGTAGTCTGCACTGTAATCACCGCTACGCTTTTAATGCATTAAAGTCAATTCGAAAACTGTACCCTGGTGGAAACATTCCACCGACAACTGATTTCAACTGGATTCAACTTGCTTTGTTACTTCCACTTTTTAAATGTGGCCATATATTTCATCCGAGTCGAACGTTCGACGTAGATGTGTTTTTTCCTTTTTCCGTCTGTTTTGAAGTCTCCTTGATTTCCGTGTTAGGAGATTTCGTACACGAAGCCTCTTTTCGAAATCTCTTTTGTTACGCCACGTGTACTGAGTGACTTTATTTCTACTGTCACTCTATTTCCAATTGCTACCTTTTCAAACTTTCGGCCTATTTAAACAAGTCCTACGACTCCTTCCCTACAAGATCTAAAGGTTGTAAAACAACACTCCCCAGTCAATCCCCAGTCAAGATTAACATCCCGAACGCGATCAGACAAAAGCACGATTAGAGAGCCAATTACAAGCTGCTGAATGTAATTTGTCATGTTATGCGGCAAAATCGTATGCATGAGCAGGCATCCCTAGTGGCGTATTGAGCATTGATCTGATGGGGCAATCTGACGGGCACCACTACAGAAGGTTATTGAAAAGCTCTGTGAAAATCCATGCCTGCGATGGGGATTACGTGTAGGTGAGTAACACTAGTCAGGGCAGTGTGCAGTTCATGAAAAGGATGCCGCAGATCATGACACCTCGGCTCCAGATCCAGTGACACGATAGGCTAGAAAAGGTGTTGCAAAAGTACCAACATGTTTGCAGACTTAAAAGGTACAGTAGTGTTCAAGCTGAAAAATGGACAACGCGTAGCAGCACAAACATGGTTTGAATGTGCGAAAACATTTGGAAACTGTATATGTGGTTTTGTTTTCGTATACACATATTGTCTGGTCTTCCCGAAGATAAAACATACGCAGCAGTCTGGGAAAACCAGATAGAAAGTCTCCAATTGTTTTCGCACATTTCAACTGTGGGAAGGTAGCAGCCTAGCGAGACAGACCACTCGAACATTCCTGAATTCATATAACCAACAGGCTACAGCTACCGCATACTGTGCCTGACAATTTTATGACTATAGGTCAGTCTGAGTTCTCAAACAGGTAGCATCAAGTGGGGCTAAAACTCTTCTGCGTCGACCTGAGGAGATCTCACCTCCAATAAAGCAATTAGTCTGGGGCTCCCATTGGCCAACATTGTCTCATATATTCCAATCGCCCTTGCCTGCAACTCGTCATACTGGACTCCTGGTGAATATACTCCACCCAACAAATGTTGAAACATGGAACTGCATGAATGAGTGTCCCAGAAAAGTTAGCAACTCCAATATGCCTATATTCAGAAGTGCTCAATAAAACACCCCTACTGATCAGACACCAAGCCATCCTAGTTATCTACACTCAGCTGATTGCAAGCGTGCAATTTAATCGACAAAGGGACACAGATTGGACCAACGATTCCTGCAGTGTTTGTAATATCGCTATTAGTTATTCTTCTAAAGTCTTCGGCGAGCATTTTAAAAGGCACTGAAGCAAGGAAGTAAAAATTTCCCAAGAGGTGTACAGCATTCTGGTCAACAGAAAGTCTGCCTTAGTCAAAGAAAAGAGATCATCGTACGAATATATGAACCCTCTTACGTTGACCTGAGACGTTTTACGGCTTGAAACTCGAAAAATGGGGTCACGTGGCATATGAAAAAAGACGTTCCCTCGGATATATTCTCTGCTGACAATGGCTAAGCCTGTTAGTGGAACTAACAACTAAGATTTACAGAAGTTCAACAGAAATAAAAAACAGAATTGGTCCTCTTTTTGACAGTGAATGAAGGAGATCATTTACAATTCAAATTGTCCTTGTGTTGTTTTAATACGGTGAAGTTTGCTTTAAGCTGTATTTCATCCATGCTCTTTTGTATGCTTTTGTGCCTTTTTCTCCAATGTCGTTTGCTCAGATTCTTCAGATAAGGACAAGGCATCTGTCGAGTCAATGTTTTATCCATCCACAGACCCGTGAAGTATCTGTTTCATAAAATCAAACAAGTTATGTGCCCATCCAGATGATTCCTAAGTGAACTGAAGAGCGAGTCCAAGGAGAGAAATAATTTGCGGGAGAGTAACAATTGCATATACTCTAGTAACAAACAAATTTTGTTCACGTCCGTTGTAAATTATGAACCGTAAAAATGCTTGTCATTGGAACTGGTAAGGGGTGGCAAACAAGCTGATTAAGAAAGATTCTATGACTTAGTCTACAAGAAGCATACGCGCCGACAAGACTGGAACAACACCAGAATTCATTTTGGACAGCTACAGAATTACATGCTTCTCACAAAAAAGTATACATAAAAAAATATGGACAATCAAAGCTTAAACAAATACACAAGAATTGGATAAAATGTTTTCTTCAGTTACCCTGGTAACAAATCACGGGTGCCCACGAGGTAAAACCATTGACGGTGCTACTATATGACCATACCGACACAGCTGTAGAATGATAATAGTACAATGCATACAAGATACATTCAAAAAAAGTGAAACGGAGAACAACGTTTTCACTGCCTTTAATATTAGTGATGGTAAGCAGGATACTAGTACAAAAATGATCTAGGCTGTAACAAAAACCTCCGCTCTATTTCATTTCTAAAAATATGGGAATATCGGTCATTAGACTATAATATGTAAAGGTCGTGCTGACCACGTTGCCGTTATTTGTCAATAATTGTAGCAAGTTCAAAAATTTGTCATTGATAACTCCGGCATGCTAACAAGAGAACGATAAGTGTGTGAGAAATTAACAACCATTATCATAGTGGACTGATTCTGAAAGTCCATACAATTGAAGATTATAAAAATGTGTTCCATGCTTTGACCTTGCAACACTCAAAGCCCAAGACTAACAGATGGTTGACTTGTTAGCCAATTGTTCACATAAATCTGGGGAGAATTTAGAATGTCTGGACTCTTGAGCTTCAAATGAATGGTTCCCGTAAATATATCAATTTTTAACTATAGTCGGGGAAACAAGAGTTCCTCCTTAATCTACATCTCATGCCAACAGTGACCATCTGTGTTATCTGTGTGTGGTGCTTAGCAAACATCCAATGACATGTGACAAATGTTGATGTACCTCGAACATAAATGTTATACCTGGTAATTTACGTGCATAAGTGGCTTCTTTGCTTCCAACGTACGAAATGTTATAAATTAGGATCGATGTGACACACACAAATACACTCACGGATCACAGCGGAAGCAAATAAAAATATACAATTCACAATTTTATAGATTGCACGGAAATTCAACAAAACATAAATATATTTCATTGAAGCTTTTCTCACTTACAATATATTTCCTCACTCACTCACTCAGATTACTAACTCTAATCACTGACACTGATAATGTAAGACTGCCTCAAATCGTTCCTAAAATACCTTCCAAGGCACCGACAACTTACTGCCACAAAAGCCCAGATTCTAGCCCACTAAGAATCTGTCCAATACACGTCGCAGTCCACATGTGAACGTGCGCCGTGCAAAACACATTGGCGCGCGGAACATTTCACGCCATGCCTAATCAAGACACGAAGAACTGGAACTTCACGGTGTACAACGAACTAGCACTTAACACAAAGTAGCCGCACTAAAACATTACACTACCGTACTGGACCAAACGACATCGACGAAAACTATAGTGTCGCAAATAGAACTGAAACGTAGTCAATCAAACGTAACAAAAATTCAACCAAACTTAAACTGAAACACCAAAACCAGGCGAACCGTAACTATAATATAATGCGAACAAATTTTAATTATATCGACCAAACCCGCCGATTCTCCCAATATTCCATTACGAAATGCGTGCGTATATCTCCCGAGTAAGGGCCAAGTTTAAAAACTAAACAGCAATGGACTAGTCTTATGATAAACAACTTCTTAAAGCGTCATCTAGGGGTTTTGGCTTTTAAACAAAAGCTATACGAATGGAAACACAAAAGCTTTGCGTGAAAACTGGTGAAAATGGTCCTATTAGATGGGCTAACACACATCGACAGCGTAGTCTTGAAATTGTTAAGATCACCACCTTCTCGTCCAATTCGTGAACATAGAGTTACTCCTAGGCCACACATTTACTCGAAAAAAAAGGAGGCGAGATTGGTTACTGAAACTTACCGATCTTCAAAAAGTGCATTGATGAATTTGAGTGGCAAATAACAGGTCGTTTTCGGCATTGGCCTTTGAAGGATGAAAGGACAGATAAAAGGACGCACACTTTTGGCGATCTTATTTCCCTTTGGAACAAGTTTGCAACGCGGGAATTTCATAAGGGAATGTCAAAAAAACTAATATAACACATAAACCTGAAGCTAATGGCTTACATGATTCAAATTGCTTAATACGCAATTCTCAAAGAGTTAACCACCTCACGCTTTTTGTACATAGATGTACAGTTCCCGTATGTTCCGTACTCTATACGGTTTTTTTATTTTAGGGTATATTATTGAACATTACCGTATATTTCAATACAGCTGCGATATATTTTTCGTACTCTTATGTACAGTATTCGTATATTTCCGTACTTTTAGGGTTATTATACGAGGGAATTTCGGGTTTCTAGGGTAACGCGGCGTACATTCCTTTATATTTTAGTAAGGCAACCTTAGATTTGCCCTACTTTTATGTTTTTTAGGGTACACTTTCCGTAGAATTCTGTACATTTTCGTTTATTCCTCGTACGTTTAGAGATTAAGATTTCTTAGGATTACGTTTTCGTACAGTTTTGTACATTTTTGTACAAAAAATGGTACGAAATTGACGAAAAGTGTGAAATCGACAAGTACTACGTAGTTTTCGAAAAAGAGATGAAATCCGTACGAATTGGACTTCAACGTACAATATTAACCACGTTACTTCCCTTTTTTATTTACCGCGTTACCTTTTTTTTCCCGTACGATTCTAAAAGCTTAACCACGATCTAACACGTGGCATCCAGCAAGTCACTCTCCTCTGCTGCAAGAATCTCCGAAGCTGAAACCTTTGCTTCGGAAAAGGGCTCTAAGTTGAGGGTTTCGGGTTTTTCCCTACTGCCACATGCTGCGCTATCCCTTAGAAGAACTATGAGCTCCTGAAAACCAGATTGTCCACTCTCTCCCTCTCCCTCAATTTCGTCTTTTTCCCGTGGGTGAATCCGCTACATCAAAGGAAATGTTTGTAACACTTATATACTTAGCATACAACAAAGTTCTTAGCACACTATTTTTGTACTTTTTGTAAATTTTTGGCTCCCTCTCTCCCTCTCTCTCCCTCTCTCTCTCTCCCTCGCCCTCTTTCGCCCTCGGGAAAAAATCTGGAATATATGACAAGTTCAGGCTGTTCAAGAGCCATGAATCGGCAGCTTGAGGTAATGAAACCACCGATTAATTTTCTTGTTTGTTTTTGATAGGGGTTCTTGTGATAAGAAAATGGTTAGAAGAAGCGACCGCCAGAATTTAGGACCACTTGTCTGACATTTTTCTTTCTTATTCGTCTTATTGAAACAGGTTTTAAATCGATTGGCATCCATCAGTCCTCAACAACTGCATGGTTAGGCATTGTTAATGGTTTGTGGAGCCTCGGAGAACGAGAGGACGTGTGGGAAGCATGTTCAACATTATGTTTTTTCCTGTGATCATGCTTGTCTTTCCATGGAGTGTGCTCAACACACAGAAGGCTGTCCTAGTTGCGGAGCTACTGGTCAACAGTCACCAGCTCTTCGTTTATATGATGATTTGAGGGATGCTGGACTTCTAGATCAAATGAAAGTCGACACTGATGCGCGGTTGCGCCAGTTTTTTGATGTGGCACTGGAAAACAACGTCCCACTGATTTCTCGCTGTATCCGATTCCTATTTTTTTTTCTTTTTTTTTCTTTTATTGTTCCTTCTTTTGCCTTTTTGTCTTTGCCACTGTTTATGCGAAGTTTTCTTGACGAGCTTTACAGATGTTTCTCATGTGTGCTTCAACGAGACGACCCGTTCTGCAAATGTGGAGGAATGGTGCAAGGAAGCTTTCCAGCAGATAAAGAAAATGCTCGAGGACATATGTATCCTCCAAATAGCTAATATTCTCTCTATTGGAATGCGTCACTCTTTTATCCTTCACCTTGAAGTTGAAATTTGATTTGTCGTTTTCTTAACCTCTGTTTAGCTTTAGTGTCAAAGTGTTTTGCTGCGCTTGATTTGTCTAAGCTGCAAGGATGATTATGAAAGATATATGGAAGATTTTTTTTTTGTTTTTTTTCAAGTTTGCTTAACATTTGATATGAAGACAAGCTTGATGAACCAATGCCGGAGATGCTTGATAAGGTAGCCTACAAGTTGGATGTAATCATAACAGTGCTTAATTCTCTAGATCAAGCATCTGTGAAGGGCTTGGAAATTCTCCTTGAAGGTGGCAAACGAGCATTGCAGGTATAAATGTCTTCTTCTTCGTGACTCCTTTACGCCCGGTCTCTGCAAATTGCAGACATCGTTAGATTTTGTTGCAAGTTGGTACCATGTAGATTCGGGCTCCCTGATGATATTTTTTGTGATTGGTTAAAGATTTCACCTTTGTTTTGAAAATGTTATGTCCCGCTTCGCTTCTGTTCTGTGATTGGTTTGGTTACAAGTTTTTATCCTTGTTCTTAAAAGTTGATGACCCGATTCAATTTTGTTTTGCAGCATCTTCAAGTAATGCGCTGGGCGGCGTAAAATAAAATTTCTGACAGTTCTATCTCTAAATACGAAAATCTTGAGAATTGGAGAGCTGCATTCAGGCAAAGGAAACAAGCTGCTCAAGAAAGAGCTTGGCCACATTACTCTGAATTTCTAGGAGAAAAACCGTCAACTTGTCTTTTTATCGAAGATTTAATAATGCAGTTAGGAAATGGAGGAGGAGGTGGAGGAAATTTTTGTTTGGAGGTTTTGCGACAAAGCAGCAAAATTATTCCTGATGTATATCCTCCAGCTAGTGTGCGAACTGCGATTGACCAATTTTTGGATACCCATTCTACCTTTTTCAAGCTGGAGTTGACCATCGTATCCTCTTCATACCCTGTGTCATTTTTCCGCTGCTACGTTTTGTTGAGAACCAGTCCCTGGTTGATTTTAGATATTTTAGGGTAATCACATATACGGGATGATTACATTATTCGCCAGAAATGTGATTACTGTTCACACAGAAATTGTACAAAAGATGTTTGAATCGAACACTTTTCTGTACGATTACTGCAAATACTGGCAGTAATGCTAGTAAGCTTATCGGTGTAATTTTACGAGCATTGTGACTGGCATTTCTTGCCAGTAATTGCAATAATTGAACAGACTGCGATTATTGCCAATACTTGCCTTGCGATTATTGCCAATACTTGCCTTACGAGTAACACGAGTAATCCCTTATGTGTTGTTATCCTACAAGGGAGTTCAATGTTGGACATTGTCTAGAATACCATAGGGGCGCAAATGTGTTGCAAATGTGTTGCAGTTATTCTTGACCTTTTACTCAGTTTTTGTATTATTTGTTTGACTGTCTATGGTCCAGTCGTGGACCATGGAAATACACTATCAACAACTTTTGTAAGACTTTTGATATATACTTGAATGAAGCTATGCGAACGTACGTGTGTTTCTTTTTGGACGAGGATGGGTCAGATGCCCTCCAGGTGCGTTTTTTTCTATTTTGGATGGGTGTTTGAGAAAATTGTGGAGTGCTTTTGTTGGAGTTTTTTGTATGGTTTTACGTGATACTTGCGTCGCACTGCTCAGGAATCAAGTGGTCTTCAATCAACAATCAACTGTTCCAATTATTTAAAATCTAAGAGTTGAATAATACAAACTATATTTGTAAACCTCATACACTACATAGTGCTAAGTATATTATTACATTATCTATTAATTGCATATGCACATGTTTATACATTTGTGGTTTTTGATTGCAGAAAGCGTGTGAATTGCTTAAGGGATTGCCAGATAATGCAATCCATGCTCGTTTTGCGAGGGCTTTCTTCGAACGAAAACAAACAGAAAAGTGTTATATTATATTACGACGCACGGGACAACTTCCTCTGAGTTTTGAAATACATGAAGATTTACCTGTTTTTCAAAAATTGTTAGAAAATGGGTTGTTAGAAATTGCGTTTCATTACCAAAGATCCCACACTGATGGAGTGAGGGAAAAGCCAAAGGGGGAAAGAGAACTTGAAAAAAATATGGAAACTTTGGTAAAAGAATTTTGTAGATTCTGTGTCAAGAAACCTATAGCAATGAGAATAGCAGGTTTGCCTTGGAATGAGGAAGAATACAAAATTGTTCGCAAATTTTTTAAGGCTAGTTCTGGACAGATGTCGAGTGGATCGGCAGGATTTTTTTTGGTCTTTTATCACCTTTGGGTATGATTCAAAACAAGTCCTACACCTCGTGAAATGGCACATGTTACAATTTCGATTTTGGCTTTTAACGGAATTTTATTTAGACTTTTAATTGATTTTTTTTTAATCTTTGCAGCGTGCTCGGTTTTGGGAAACAAAATATGCGCTTGAAAGCATTTGTGATACGGAGGACGAGGCGGATCACAGAAGTTGGAAGCACCAGGTCTCAAAACTCCTTGTAAGTTTCACTTTATATGCTAAAGTCGCCTGTCTTCTGTCTTTTTTTGGAGTCTTCTGTCTTCTTTTGGTGTCCTCTGTTGTCTGTCTTCTTCTGTCTTCTGTCTTCTTGTGTCTTCTTGCTTTTTGTGTCTTCTATCTTCTGTCTTCTTAGTCTTCTGTCTTCTGTCTTCTGTTACATTAATAGCACTGCATGGCTTCGATTCTTTTTTTTTTCCTTTGGTTTGTTTTTGGTCTTTTTTTGTTTTTCCTTTTCGGTTTTTGTGGTTTTTTTTTGTTTTTTTTTTATCATTCTCGGTTCTTTTTCGGTTTACAGGATTCCCTCGACTGGCAAACGATGGTAAATAGTTTGGGCCCTGAAATGCCAGCAGCGGCTATCCGAATTCCGCACAAATTTTCAAAAGATGTTGAAGTGGAGGTACGTTTGTTTTTTTCAAACTGGTTTGCTCTTTCTGCAGCTTTTACAAAACGGCTTCGTTAAAGAGATGGAATTCATTTTCAATCTTTGATTGCAACTATTGTCATCTTGCAGAGTTTCATCGAGTACGGAATTCGAGGAGTTTGGATCGAGGGAAAAGTGGAAAAAATTGAAGGAGCGAACGCTTATGTAAAATATGACAAGCCTTTTTGTAAGTCTTGTTTGCCCTTTTAGAATTGCCTTTGCATGTGAATTGTTTTACAAAGCAAAACATAAACGAAGATCCTCTCATCTACTCTAAAATGTGCAATGTGTTGCAGGTAAGCAGGAAGGGGGATGGTTTCCCATGGGCCCACCATGGATAATTTCCATTTTGGAAGATGGAAGTCCTGTTGTGCCTGGAAGTGGAAATGCAAATGACGTACCTGGAGTTGCAAAGGCAGTTACCAGCAAAGGCAGTTACCAGGAAACTGCGTCCTAAGTCACCTCTTTACAATTTTGTGAATGGTAAAAAAAATCCAAAAATCCAACACGAAGGTATCGAGAAAATGCTTCCCTTGCTGACTTTAGGGAAGAGGAAGAGGGAAAACTCGCTGACTTCTCCTCACTCCGTTAGAGGTGATAATAGGAAGGGGAAGAGGAAAAGAATAGATCACTTACCAAAGAGACCCATAACTTTGAGGAAGCCGACTATCGGGGATATTATTGAAGTCAAGATCGAGAACGGGTAAGACCACTTTTATTGAGTGTTTTAATTTCTTGCATTCATGTGGGAATGCCAGTTGTAGGTAGTTTGGCACGTTAACTGTTTATTTTTTTGTACACTCTTAACAAATCTCGTGGTTCTTAGTTGGTCCGACTAAATTTATTTGCTGTACTTGAGGAACCAGGCGGTGGGAAACCGTCGTCACGAGTGTTTCAAGATCGAGAGTTCACTTCCAGGGCATTGGTGAGTTAGTCTCACAAATGGACATATGTGATGTTTCTTTTTCAAGATTTTAAGTGTTTGAGAATTTCTAGTTTATATTGCATGCCATATAGGTTTTTGAATGAACAAGCCAACAAGCCAGTTTATGCCCTGTCTTGATTTGCATTTGGTGGGATTTTTTTTTGTATTTCTTGCAGGAGAACCTCTGTGCAGTTCCGTGCCCCTAGGAAGTGCTCGGCCATGCCTGGTGTTCGAAAACGGGTTTTGGGTAGTCAACAAGTTGGAATTAGTGAGTCACTCCACCCATTTTTTTTTTGTATTTAGTTGAGAAAGCTGTGACATCCCTTGTTAGAAAGGTTATAGTGTTGTTTGTTGATTATGCTTTTCAAAAAAGTATTGTAAGGTGCAATTTTCCATGCGCTGAATTTGGCAAGAAATCTGTTTTTTGTACAAATACTCCGCTTCAGCATTTGTTTTCGTTGCTTGATTCTCTAACCCTTGCCTTTTTTGGAGTCACAGCAGGAGCCGTCAGACGAGGAGTCGGAGCCGTCGGACGAGGAGGAGCCAGAAGGGAGCTCCAGTCACTGAAAAGTACCTGGCCCTCTTAGTGATTCGGCTTCTAAAGGGCACCAGTCCACCACCAAGAAGGATGCGGTTAAAGAGATGTCGAATCTGTTCAGTTGTTTTCTTAAGAAAATAACGGACTTCTAAGAGGGTTAAGAGAGTGAACTTGCTTTTTTTTTAAGAACACATCCTTGAGGATTAAACCAAGACAATCGATTTTACAGATTAGAAACTATTTGAGAAGGTGTTGCCAACGTCTCTTTTTTACAAGCTTAACATTGTTAACTTGACATACGTGCTTTGAACCACAATTTGTGTGATCCACACTATGCGCAAGCTAATCAACCTAGATTTGTTGAAGAAAACTAAACCAAAAATGATTTTGCACAAGCATGACTTTGATGTTTTTGAATGTTTTCCCCTGAGAATTTTACAACTTACATTAGCATGGAATAGCTATACCAACTCCAGAAAAACATAACAGGAAAAAGTGCTTCATCCAGACGATAAGCAATCGAGCCTCGGTCTAGGGCACATTCTCAAACAAACAACACCATTTGAATTTGATCACTATGTTCTTTCCCATACTGAATGCGATTACGGTAAACAGTACAAACTGGAATTGTCGTGAACAAATAGAGACTCCAGGGCATTCTGAAGAATATTCAGTTAACATAAGGATTGACATTGTTATAACAATTATCTTAGTCTTGCCAAGAAGAATTAGCTAAAAGAAGTAAAACCTAAATGAAATAAAACACCGTCACGGTGAGACCAAAATCACACCAATATTTGTGCATGGATCGAGCAATTCCTTATACTCGAACCCCATCACTTGTTCACTACCAATCACATTGCTTTGGAACATGTTGTTATAAAGAATACCAAAAAATATGCTCACGATAAAGTTGCTTTAAAAAGACACATTGACATGTGACAATACCAGTACATCTTTGAATAATGTGCCCAGCTAACACTTAACTGTGATAAATATTGCTCTTAAGAGTTAAGAAATAATTGCTGTAAGGACTGTTTTAGTGTTAATCTTTATATTTTCATTCCGAATGACGCAAACGATTTTGAGCCGCTATAATTATTGGCGTAAAGATAAAATCATTTGGTATTTATAACAACAATTTGTGGTCAGGGAGCAAAAATAATCGGAACCGAATCGGTGTTATTGACAATAATAGCGAGCGACAATATACCCACAAACTCATCACCGTATACTTCTGTGGTCATCTTTCCCACTTACATAACCATTTCATTTCATTTCCAAAAAGGAGATGAAACTGTTGTTGTTTTTTTTTTTTTATTGTGGTTAAGCAACAAGTTTTGTACCATGTACACCACGCCCGGTCAAAAGCACATTAGACCAAAATGTCAACACATGTCGTCACTGCCACCTGTCTAAAAAAACAATTTAATAAATCTCCAAAACATTTGAAAGAATACATCTTCTTACCTAAACCACGATTTTTATCACTAATCTTCAGAAGGACAATCAAACCTGCAAACTAATCACGAGGTTGGTTCCACATGCATGACATGTACTAACGTCGTACAAGGGTGTCGACAATGTTTCCTCCAATAAAAAAAGCGGTGCTGGAAATTTTGTTTTCAACAGAAAAGAGCCGAAAAAGTTACAACGATTTTTTCCCACCAAATGGATTCGATTGGTCGTGTCAAGAGACACCCAGTCTGACTTGTCTGAACTAACTTCCCGACAAATTTGCAAGAAATCCTTTTAAAGAGATTGAAAACCGCATTGCTAACACTCTACTCTCTCCTGTTCAGACACTCAAAACAACACAGTTACTTCCAAACTGGAAAACCCTTTTGTCCTATTGGCTCACGTGAGATGAGCAAGAGAAGCTTCTATCACTGCCGAAGGAAAACTAGCTGTAACTCTCGCCATTTGTCTTAAAGAGCCACAAATCGCAACCTGAAGAGCTTCTGCGACAATTCGTAACCGGATTCGGGAAGCCTGTCCTCCCGTCCCTTGTCCTCCTCCTACGAGCTCTACAGTCTGAGCTAGTTTCCCTTTCAATTTTTCCCAATTCGCAATATTAGGCCAACAAGCCGAACCACGGTGACTTCCCTCCCCTCCCAACAAACTCACTCTTCATCCTTCCCCAAAAGCATAGTTCAACCAAATCGCCACACAATAAGGCAGCCACGTGGCTCCACCCTCTGTATTTACTTGAGAACTACACCGCGAATCGTTATTAGCGTTGAGAAATTATTAGTGTAAAGAAAAAATTAGCGTCATTCATTCTAATTTAGTGCCAAGAAACGTGGCAGATTATTGTCCACGTCCTTAAATAGTGTAGTTTATTCTATTTAAGGTAATAATGTCCAAATTTTGGGGTGCCGATATAGAGTTCATAACGCTAATAATGATTCGAAGTGTACCTCCTATGAATTTGCTGTCAAGAAGATAAGCCAGAGTAAACTCAACACAGCTTCGTTCCCTATCATATCGAATACTACTCCTCCTTTGTTGAGGTATTCACACACTGCCTTGGTTGACTCTTGCTTGGCACCGTGGCCCTGTTCCAAGCCCTCCTGGTCCTCTCCGATTCTCCAGACAGAGTTCCACTCAAGGCTTTAACATTTGATTCCCCTCTTCCCCACCTGTGCCTCCTCCTCCCCCCAAACTGCCAAGTGTAGGAAGATTTCCACTACTAACTGCCTTGTGTGTACCATTTTCCCACATACTAAGGGGATCAGCAATGCAACTATAGTCAATGATGATGAGGCAAGTCTGGCTGCGTCACGAGGTTGTGAAGTGACTTGGCGGTTGAAAACGTCGCTCAGCTCTGCCGTTTCCGCTGGACTTAGATCATTTTCTCCCACATCCTGTGGACCTGGTTGTCTCCGTTTAGCGCTCAAAACTGTGAGAGTCAGCTGGTTTTAACGGAACTTTCTGGTACGCCGCAAAGAAACTGGAGATCCGGGTGACAACGGGGAAAGACAACTCCGCAAGGTGAAAACTACAGGGAGGCATCGAAGAAGAACAACTGGAAGCGCCAGCTGTCTGCGCCATATGTTCGACCTTCTAAGGGCGTTGTTCCATTAGGCGGTCTCAGTAAACGTCAAAAATTTGTTTACTGAAGCTATCGTTCCATTGTGTCGGGTCAGTAACCAACATTTTATTTGCGT
The DNA here is from genome assembly GCA_037447655.1 of Zygnema cylindricum. Classification (NCBI taxonomy): domain Eukaryota; kingdom Viridiplantae; phylum Streptophyta; class Zygnematophyceae; order Zygnematales; family Zygnemataceae; genus Zygnema; species Zygnema cylindricum. Next base: position 239,628 of record JBBHKE010003455.1, read on the forward strand.
GACACACTCTGATTTGTCCACGTAATGGATGGACACGATTCTGATAATCTTCAAAGCATCTCCGAAAGCAAATTGTGACCACATATTTGTACCAGCGAAGATAAAAAGTCACTCGTACGACGTATTGAATAAAATATGTACGGGCAGACGAAACTCAAGATTTGTAAAAGCGTACGAAAAATGTCAGAATGGTTCGTGGATGGCAACAGAAGCGTGAAACAATATCCTCCGTTCAAAGATTTTCTTGCGGCTTCCGGTGGCCTCGCATCCTCCCTGGCGGAAGGCACATGTCATACGCGACGTGAACCCACCTGGTCGCGCGGTCGTCGTGGATATTTTTCCACTTTTCCACGACGCACAATGCTATTCGTTCAAGCGCTAAAAATTGACCTACTCCGGGTCACTTGTTGCGAACTGAAAGTGTCAGACAATGGCGTATCCGATTATGCATCCGACGGTGCACGTTTACGCCCATAAACGTGGAGAATCAAATCACTCATTCAATAAGCTTGTTTTTCTGACATTTAATTTTTTTTGCTACGGCACTTTACGAAATTGTACGGCTTTCAGTAAACAACGACATTTTTCCCCTAATGGAACCTTACCCTAAATCTAGATGTCTCACGGCCGTGTGAGAAAATCAGCGATAAGTCAAACATATGCAATTCAATGAAACAAATATCCCAGGCAGAAGCCAACGTTGACTTTTTTTGCCATGACCGTAAGAGACACAAAGACTTGTACACAAAAAGCCACACGAACACCACAAAAGGTCATTGTAAAGGATGTAACCTCCATAGATCTGCTGAGTCACTCTGTTTGACATGAAAAAACACATCCATGTCGTCCTCCATTTACGTGTACTATCTACAAAGATGTAAAAAACCTTGAACCATTCTCACACCAAACGGTGACCGCCAGTCCACCTAAATGCCAAACACTGCCAAGTCCACTCTGCCCAACTCAATGGTTAGCACAAGAGACAAAAATCTCTGAGAGCACATTGCTTTGCAGTTGTAGAACAGCCACGGTACACTCGTTATTCCAATGGGAGCACATTATTCCATCAGTCATGAATGACAATTTGATCACGTTTTGCAGTTGGCGAAATTTTGCGCCAAGCCCTATTGTAACCCACATTAGAACTACTTTGGCAAAGGGTGGAGTGGTCGAGAGGCTTCCTCTTGGGCAGTTTGTTAAAACGGCAACGATGATGGCCATAGCCAAGACAGATACCAGCCATTGTCACGTCTCGCTACATGAGTTTTTCTCGTGTACATCGCCCTTTGTACTCAAGCCACATCAGGTGGACTCACCCAATCATATCCAGAATAAAATGAACCATGTGTGTAGGGCCCTTCGAACTTGGACGCGAGAGACATTAGGGAGGGAATAGGTAGAGAGAACTGGGAGTAAACCAACAGTAAAAGTTGGAGTGGGCGGAGGAAGAGAAGAGCAAGGGGAGACCGAGGGAGGTAGAGTCTGGGGAGGACACAATCGGTCAAAACGGAAGCATTATGTGACCATGCCAACATTATGTGACTATACAAAGGGTTGTTTCCTGAGCTAATAATGCTCAAACAAAATCACCATGATTGTGGAGTAAGAAAAATGAGCTGATGATGTCAATTTAGACATGGCATTAGAGACAAGGAACCAACGGACCTTCAAGTAGCAATAGGAAGGCAGCACCAAGTGCCACAAAGTGCACCTAACGAGCAAAGAAAGCTAGTGCCATTTCTTCTTCGTATTAAACAACTGCGTTCTTCTCTATATTAACTCCTCGATGTTGCCTTCCGGTCATGGACAAGCGAACTAAGAGTTTCTCAAGGTTTTTGCATCTTATTAGGCATTTTGCTTTTTGAGGGTTAAATGTTTGAGGGGTTTTGGTTATTTTAGAATTTTTAGGGTCTTGCAAGGTTTTGTAGTGTTTTGAAAGTTTTTTACAGCCCAACAAGAATGATACTGCGTTAGTCATGGTTTGGACTACCTAGTGAAAGGTTAGGAAACTCGTAGCACAACAGGTTCCCCGAAAGTTGTCAACCTTTTCAGGACTTGTATGATCCACGTCTACCAATATCAATTACATTACAATGTACTACAATAATTTGAACCGGGTTCATAATCTTTTTGTCTAATGCAAGGGAAAAAGAGCCTTGTTGACCTATATCAGTCGGTAACAGCACATTGTGCTCCTCTCGGTGCATCCATAAAGGTTATAGTTATTCAACATGCAAATCCTAGTAAGTTTTAACACGTCAGAACATTCCAAACTTTACACAACTTCTCTCAACCTGACTGCTCTGTGCATAACACCAAAATAGAACAATTACTCATGCTTTAAAGAGAATATGCAAGAAATATGCAAAACATGAATAAAATGCACATACTTATTGGTGGAAGCTAGTTGCGAAGATAGTCTGGTGGGAGTCGAACGCTTTTTTGACTCGGTTGTTGTCTCCGACTTTAATGGCAACCAATTCTTTTTCCATTGACCAAATTTCCCGCCTCGATTTCTTTGCTTCTGTTTCCATTGCTCCTGTCAACAACTCCACCTTCTTCAATAACATCAGAAGAATAAACAAGAAAAAAAATATAACTCACTTCATCAAACACGTTTTTTTGTTGGCTTTAAGCAAGATCAGTGGTACAGAGAACGGAGCAAAAGATATCATTACCGCCGGTCCCCAAAAGCAAGGCAAAAGGTTATAATTACCTCAAGCACCGCCTTGCGAGATAGAGATAACAAAACCAGAATAGCTTCCTTCGATAATCTCACCATACCCCACAACCACCTTATCTACCTATTAATGAAAAATAGGACATAATGACAACCTGATCCCATGTCAAACATTCTCTCATCATGGCTATCCCCAAATTTGCAAAAGAAAGATAGGATCTACCTCAATTGTATCATCCATGTCTTTCATACCTTGGTCTTTCTCGAGCTTTGTTCTCCTCAAGGACACCACTTCTTTTAGTAATAAACGTGCAAGACTCCAGAAACCGAATCTTCCGCTCCTGATTCATCAGCCCCATCCTGTAATCCATCATCTGACCAACACTCTTGACTATGCTGGTCTGAGTCTGATGACCCATGCTTTACCCCTCTCCCATTCACATTCCCATTGAAGTCATCAATACCCAGACTGGTTGGGAACATCTTCCAAATCTGTGCTAGTTCTCGGCAAAGTCCCAAGAATTGCCAATCGGTGTGGAACACTTCCAAATATATATCTCATATTATTTTCTCGCATACCATTGAACTTCAGACCTTCCTCTATCACCTTCAGCCGTGACAGATATTTTTCCTGCACAAAGGAGGCAAAACAAAATTCCAGCATGTTCAATACTGGAAAGTCTTTCAAAAAGGTCAAATACCACGGGCAACATATATTTGTATAAAATTAGCAGGCACAACTTCATGGTTTGCATAGTGTTGTACATCCAGCATGTTTCTGTTGATAATCGATAGGTACTTTTTTCAGGGTCTCTATAATCGATATTGATAACTGATATCGCAGATTGTCGCGACATATCGATATTGATATCGCAATATCATCAGTAAGCTTTTTGGTACGGTACGCTACATTGTACCGCACCATGAATTTGTACCAAATGTTTGACTCTGTCACGTTATTACGACATTATATTCCAGATTTTGTATACCAAATTTCCGACCAATCAAGTGTTAGGTGAAGATATGGCGAGATATGTTTTCTGTCTAGTAAATATTACCGTGTCATTGGCGGTTGATTAACGCCAATTATAGTGATATCAATATTTATAGGGAAACTCAATAAAGTTCAAATTTTCAAGGTTGAATAGCGATAAATATTGATATAACGATATATCGACCTTAAATTCGTTCAATATACAACACTAGGTTACATATCCATCAACGTCAACGCATATTCAGTCCAAAAAAAAGTTTGGCATCTGTACTATTTAAATAAAATAGGAAGAAACATCATGATTTCATAAAAGAAGGTAAAATGTAAAGACCTCCATGACTTTGTATAATGATATTGTTATTACTATAGAATAAAATTTAAACATCTTTAGAGAAAAAAAAAATCACACTATCAAGCATTTGATGCCACACAATTTTGGACATTTTTGGACATTTTCTTCGAAGAATCGATTTAATATACAAAATTTACAGGTTATGTTGGGAGCGGTGCTTGGGAAGCACCAATAAGACTCTTCCAACTATAGTATGTAAATGTTCAAAACACTTTTGAAACTTTTCATTGGGAGCAACATCACACCTTCAACTTGCATGGAGAACATCTCTTCGTACACGATGTCACATTTCTTCATCTAACATCCAAATGGCCATTTCCAAACATTTTCCGGAATGACCACCAACACATTATCTCATCAACATCAACATCCAGTAATCTTAACTCACAAGAGAATGCTTCCCCTGGCTATCTAGGGTGTGTCTAAAGTTGTTAATCACAACAAACTTTAGAACACAACCCCCATGATAGTGGAAATATTTGTGGTGGCTACCTTCATTTGCGCTTCAAATTCGGCGGCTCTTTCCGCCAATGCACGCTTTCACAAAGACTTTGTGCTTCACCCTGTTAGCACTGATGGCTAAAATCAAACCACGTTAACATGCAATAGCACCGGCACACATTGCACAACACCAAGAAAGCTTAACACTCTGGTATTTGCTGATGTTCGCACCATTAAACTACATCTATTGAACGAAGTTGCAGAATAATCCACACCCCAACACACTTTTTCCAGCATGATGAAACAAACAAATCCATCAACTCAAAACACATTGACTAGTCATACCTGCATAGCTTTTAGCTCCTCTAAGCACTGCTTCAATGGAATGACCTTGTCCTTTTCATCTTTCCACTCATTTGCCACTACAACTGCCACTTTGTTCACCGCTACTCGAACCATGGCTCCCAAGCTGATAGGCGTCAACCAAAAGGCCATGTCGTTCAATGGCCTTACAAAAAGTACATCGGCCACTGTACCTTATTTCTTGTACAATACAGTCCTCCCATTTGTGTAGTAGGTAGCTCTGAGTAAGGATTTAGGGACTTAGAGTTTTTTGAGGCGCCTCTCTCCAAGTGACCTTTTGTATTTATAAGCCATCTTTGGCCACCCATAACTTACTTCTCAGGGAGCAAATTCTGAAGAGCAAATTCAGTGATTATTTTTGCGTTCGGCTCAAAGGAGTCCGGCCTTTACAGGGGTGAAGGTGGTCAGAATACTTGTGTGCCTAGGCAACATTTATTTAGTGGGAAATTCAAAAGGGCAAATATCATCTTACAGGCTTCATATAAGTTGGATATTTTGTGGACCAATGGAGGTTAATCCAGTGATTATTTTTGCGTTTAGCTCAAAGGAGTCTGGCCTTTACAAGGGTGAAGGTGGTCAGAATACTTGTGTGCCTAGGCAGCACTTATTTTGTGGGAAAGTCAAAAGGTCAAATATCATCCTAGATGCTTTATATAAGTTGGATACTCTATGGGCCAATGGAGGTCACAAAGTTAAAGGTTATGGGCCCACCCTCTAAGGTGCCTATTTTTAATGAGATCGGGTTCATATATTGGGAACTATGACGAAGGGTGCAGTTTTTGAAAAACGGCTTTGGGGCATTTTGAGTGGTTGTGTGCGGCGGCCATCTGCAAGTCTCGGATTTCCACCATGTTTGAATAGAGCAATATTCGCAGGAGGATCTGCAGAGGCAAATGAGGTAGATGATGACGGCGAAACCATCGTGATGGACGAAAGGAAGGAGAAAGGGAAAGATAAACTCACATCAATAGCTAATGGATCAGTTCTAGTCGAGGATGTTCAAAAAAACCGAGTCATATGATACTGAAATTCGGCACTTCAACAACACAGTGGCAGCTTATTTTATTCTCGAGCGTCTCACCCAAGCAGTTCCTACTCCTCACCTAAATGAGGATAAGGTGGCCGAGTTGTGGGAGGCTCTTGTAAATATTTATAAGAGTAGTACAATTCAGCAGCAGAAGCTAGTAGATCAGAAGTTGGAAGCATATGTTAACAAAAGAGGAAAGATGCATAACTTTTGTAATGACTTGTCTGGATTGTTTATGGAATTGGAAAGTGCTAGAAAACGGGAGACCGAGAAATATAAGGTGAACACTTTGTTAATAAAACTGTTAGACTAGTATGAGAACACCGGATTAGTAAAAGAACATTGTTAACAAGGTTTCAGGATTTGCGGATCATTGATGGATTTCGAATTTTGTGGTTCGAATGATCTTGGTCCGAGAAAATACAATTGAGACCTGGAGAGGAGGAAAGAGTGGTCAAGCCTTAGGCGTTAAAACTAAGTGGATGAAAGGGGAAGCGAACCGGAATGTAATGCACTCGAAGCTGATCCTTTAAAATCTGATACAGATTTGAAAGAGATCAAGGCCAATAAACAAAGGTGGGAAAGAGAATTCAAGTTTGAAATGCAAAAAGCGAATGATATACAAGAATCAACTTAGAAGGCCATCATCGACTCAAAAAATATAAAACAGGTTTATCTTGAGAAAATTGCGGTCCTTCAAACAGAGATTGGTTCATTGTTGATGAATAGCTATCTACTGGACAAAGAAATAGCGATTATGCGAGGTGTTCTAAATGATAAAGGTACTTATGTCGACAATTGATGATGAAAAAATTTACGAGAAATTCAGGACGATTATAACCTAACCTTATTCTAAATGGCTTCTTTATGAGAAGACGTGGGGTGGAGTGCCTATAATTACTAAAGCCATTGTTGGAAGGTCAGTTTGTTTCTATCTTGATCTTGTAAAGTCTTATTCTATTTTTTGGTTATGTTTAAGGGTCATCTTTCGGCTTAGATGTTCTAACATAGTCCCACCTATGATTTCATTCGCCACGAGAATAATTGTAGAGGTTTCTTTTAAGATATAAAAATGCATGTCTGTTCGATTGTTATATTGGTTCACTGCCGACCGCTATAAGTTGTTCAAAAAAAATTCAGCAAGTCAATGTACTGATTTTTTCACTATTTGAGTTTCATGGTTTGTTATTACGTACTATATTCTCTGTATGTATGTTTCATACTATGTACCTCCTCTTGTATTAACAATGGATTAGTCGTAAGACTTGATGAATGTTCTTTTGTTTCTTGGACAATATAGTCACGTATGGTTATTAAGATACTATTATCACGCCACATTGACCGATATGCTCAGGCAAGAAAAAGAGTGTGGTGAACATGACAGTAATTTACTAAAAAAATACATCACGTATCTATTTCTTCAATAACTAGTCTCGCTGCATCAATATAGAGAGAGTGAAGAGTGATCCCCAAAAAATCAAACTTTGTTATCCAAATTTTGACTTTTTGGTGCTACTTAGGTTTCGTACGGATGTACGGATCTTGCTTGATTTATTGGATTGGACATGCTTGGTTTAAATAGATTTGACAATTTTAATACTGAGATTCCTAAACCCAACCTCAATCTGACACAAGCGGCAAAAGGGGCACCTTTAAGCGTACCACCATGCACACCTTTTTAATTATATGAATGTTCACCGTATTATCAAAAATCCATCGTTATGGTCTACGCTCATTTCCCATTTCTCGAGAGAATGTCGACGACTTGTGTCCCTCAAAGAGGCTCTAGGAGATAGTTAAGATTTTCGCGGATCCGCAAAAAGCAAAACATCCTACGGTCAAAATTTACGCGTATAATATTCGAGCATCCTGACAGGTATGCATTAATCATGTTTCGTTGGATAAACAAACAAAAAATGGTACAAATCTGTACGAAAAGGTTAAAAGTCCAATAAACAACCCCATATTTACCCTAATGGAAGACCACCCTTAAAAGGCATTCATCCTGTCCCCTCATCTTATGGAGCGAGATCCATTTCAAATCTTCTACAATAAATTTTTTGCTTAAACCCTTCTCAAGGGTTATTTTTTCTATTAAAAGTGCATTTCGAGATGGATTGATGACACATTAATCGCAATGTTACACTATTTCATGTTACAACACATCTTGTTGTTATTTATAAGCCTGCTGCGAGAGAAGTCAGGTACCATTTAGGGACTTAATGTTATATGTTTACAACTTAAAAACAAACATTCGATGACCTATATTTTACACACGAGTTTGGCGTTTCTACCAACGGGCGTTGTGAGGCACTTTGCTAATAATTTGCAGGCACTTTGGGTCTCCATCTAAATATGGTGCTCGTTAAACAAGATTTGGGTACTACTTGCTCGGCATAATTTATCTTGATCTTATTTAAGAGAACTCATACTTGCTTCTTTCCCTATATACCAACTATTCCGTTTTATTCATACATTTTAGGATGACCAAACTCTCGCCTTTCCTCTTCAAGGTCATTTGAAAGTTGTTGCCACCTTTAGATTTCTAATTGGCACTCACCAAGTTTATCCTTCACATACAATTTTTTTAGTTATGGCCTAGCTTAAAAAATTTCAAACTTCAACAACCAAGTTTTTTTGTTATGTTTTTTTTAATTGAACATGACACATGTATTGTGGGTCCTCTCGACCAAGTTAGCCTTTGCCTTTCAACGATGTGCGGAACAACTTTCTGAGAGATTTCTTATTGGTAAGGTATACAAGTTTTTAGCTTGATTCCTATTGCTTTTGTCGCCTGAACTCTCCCTCCTTGTGAAATTTTATGGTGATTCTTCAATATAAGGGTAATAAGCTTTAGGTTGCGGCGTTGGCGCCCCATCCTTTGAAAACTAGGTACTTGGTGACACGTTGAAAGAGGGTCTTTTGCATTCAAAACACATTTTCCTTGCATTTAGAGACCTAACTAAAGTTTACAATCTTGAGATATTGTTTTTCACAATTTTTTATATATCTCACGTCAATTATGCCTTCAACAACCTCATCTTTGTCTCGTCATAAAAATTTCGATCACCGTCTTTTAAGTGCGTTGCACCACCAAGTTAGACATAACATTTTTAATCAATACGAGGCCGCATTCACTTTACAACAACTTTTTCCCAATCTTTGTTATTAGAGTAGGTTTGAATCCATTGCCAAACTCCGAATGCGACACATTTGAATAATTTGACTTTGCCTACTAAAACTTTGCATTTCATTGTTGGTTTCATCCATCTTCATGCCCCGGTCTTCCATATAAAGTGGACGATGCTCTCCTAACATTTCACAAGGCTTGTATTTTTGTGGGTGCACTACCATCAATTGGTACCCAAAATGAAATCCCATAGTTTTCATCTTTTATTGCCGACAACAACTTTCGATTCTAACGACGTGCATTAATGCGGCTAGTAACATTTGAGTTTGGAAAACTCTTTTAGATTTTACATTTTTCTCAATCACGTGGTCCATTTATTTTTGTGTTTGAGGCCGAGGGTTGGCGAGCGGTTGCAAACCACACTAATTTTGTTGACCAATCCATTCCATGACTGAACTGGTCACATAGGTTTATTATCTACACGTAATGTTTGGCGCCGAAACAAGGTACATTGTGAAACAATGTGGCCTCTATTAGCCCACAGAGTGTACAACGTATAAAAGACCTTTAGGATAATGCTTGCCCCTTCCTCTTTCCCACTGAATAAGTGCCACCCTAGCACACACATTTTTTGACCACCCTCCGAGGGCCCGACTCCATTGAGCCGAACGCAAAAAGAATCGTTGTATTTGCTCCCTTGAGCAGTAAGTTATCAATGGTCAAAGATGACCTTTATAGTTACAAACTCTCTCTGAGGGAGGTGGCTAAATGTCACTAAGTCCTAGTCTGCCTACTCACAGCTACATACTACTAAACCGTAGACCAATAAGAAGAATGTACAGTACGACAAGTTACATTGGCCGATGTACTTCTTGTACGACCATTGTACCATATGGCCTTCTAGGTGACCCATTGTCCGATCGGGAGCCATGGTTCCTCCTATAATCTTCTCCGGTGTCCAATTATGTGCACCACGTGTCAACGCGTGACGTTATCTTTGAAAGCCGCCAAAATTTCATTACGGGTTGGTGGTTTCAACGAATATTGACTGATCAAATATATTTACACTTTTTTAATGGTGTCCGTGCGCGCTGTCAGTTTACATGCGCCTCTTAGTCAATTTGTTCCGTTGAATGAATTAGTGTTCGACCGGATCGATCCGGTCGATCTGTTGTCTCGATGATCAATTGATCCAGGTTTGATTTCGATCTCCGCGGCGTTGATCGATCGATTGATGTTGACGATTGTCAAATGAGAGGTTTCTCATGGACTTTTTTTCATATGGAAGTCATAGGTCTTCAAAGCCTTCAGGTTAGCATAGTTTTCTTCCATGACGTTAACAAGACCCTTACTAACGTGATCATCACGGATTTGACTAGACATTTGGTTTTCTCGTGTGACATTACATATCCGCATTGCGGGTTAAGATAGAACGACTTATAAGGAACAAGTTTACTCTCACCAAGGCCTAATAACAAAAGTTTGTCTCGTCCGCGGTGGAGATTTTCAAATTTTTTGACAAGTCCTTAAACGACTTCCTTCGCAATTGTGTGTGAATATTATTTCAGTTTAGAGTTTTAAGGAGTCTTTATGAAGCCATCTAGCTCCTTCTGAATGTTAATGTGAAACTTGCCCTTTAATTTGCCCCTCCCCCCTCTTGCTTCCTTGAATAAAAAGCAACAACTTTGGTATTAAAGTTGCCCTCTGGTTTTTTTACTTTGTGCCATAGTTGTTCAATTCGTGCGGATTTAATCCTTTTTCCGATTTTTAGGTAGTATTCGTCGATTCTTTTTTTGTAAATTTCGTTTAGTTTTCGTTGTACGGCATACAAAAATGTACGGAAAGTGTCCCCTTAACCATAAAAAATCTTAAAAAATCTTAAAATGTACGGCAAATATATGGAAATGTATGGAAAATGTACGCAATTGTACTAAAATTGCACGGAATATACGGAAATGTACCCTAAAAATCCTAAAAGTACGTAAAATGTAGGGCATATGTACTGATATATACGGTATTGCACGTAATGTACAAAAATGTACCCTAAAACTGTAAAACTCCCGTTAAATAACCCTAAAAAGTTCAGAATTTCACGGGCACTGTACTTCAGTGTAACAGAAGTATACGGAAATGTACCAGAATGTACCCTAGAAGCCTTAAAAAATTAAAATCATAGCCGTCAAATGTACGGACATATACGGACACTGTACCTAAATGTACGTAAAATATAAATAAACTCAAATGTACGAGAATGTACCCTAAAAAGTAAAAGCCTTAAAATCCCCCTTAAATAACCCTAAAAGTATTAATGTATACGGACACACTACGTAAATGTACAAAAATGACGGGCACATAAGTCGGGTACGCATTTTATCAATTTTCGAAAATCGTTAGACGTGAATCGTACGTATTATTCGCGCGTTCGTTTCGTGCGTAACATGCGATTTGAACAACCACAGTATGCTTTGCGCGTAATTTGAAGACAGGTTTATGGCTTTATGGCGACAATGCTTCAAAAAACCGAACGTCTACAACGTCACAGAAAACATGACGTCTACAATGTCAGAAAACTACCAAGCCTTTTACAGATGTCACGAGTTAAGTGACGACTTTTTTTTTCGAAACTCTACATAGAATATTTGGTACAAAACAAAGTTTGATCGCTAAGCTCCTATCACATGGAAGATTCGCCTTCTGCTACTTAGCTTTGTTGAAACTCCGGAGTGGGAAGTGCCACATGAGAATTCGAAATCTGCACCAATGTGATCACTCATTGGAGCGGTACATGCCACCGACAGCAGAGTTTTCCAAGTGAATTGTACATTTGTACTATCCTTTTCCAAAACACTGGGCAATTTGACACGTGTTCCACCGTTGACTCTCCTGACTCCACCGTCACCCTTTGCCACGTGGTTCCTCCTCCTCAACCCTCTCCGCTGTACTTTTTTTCCTGCCATGCTTCTCGCTTCGTACCGGCGTTTACCGCCACGTGGCCTTTCACTCTTAAACCCCGCCTGAACCCTGTCTTGTAAATTTCCGTACGACCATACCGTACGGTTTGGGGCGGCAGCCATGGCTGTACGCAACAAAGAGAGCTCTCAGAGCCATGGCAGTCATAGTAACTATTGCAATGGTGGAGGGAACCTCGAAAACCAACAAATCCATGGTGGGCGTACAGCGGTTAAGGGAACAGCGGAGAGAAGGGAGAGCCAGGTGTTGCCTGTTGGTGGAATGTCAGAGCTCCAATGGGAGCTTATAGTTTTTGGACACCTGGCAGTGTATTTATTTGTTCATACGTACTTTTTACATCGAAGTTCCATTGGAGATATCAACTTTCCAGCAGTAAGAGACCGAGGCCAGCGGTACTCTTTCTCCTTTTTAGGTTTATGATTTTGTTTTGGTTTACTAACGTTTGGCCTCTTGTTTTATCTTCTGTTATGAGTTAAATATTTATGTTTTGGTATGCTTTGTGCCCTAAAGAATCAAAAGGTTGTAAGCACATGTGGAAGAGAGAGAGGAAAGGGAGAGAGGTAAATGGAAAACGTTGGAGTAAATGATTATATCTAAACCCTAGAACGAAAAAACTCATATCAGAGATTGCACTGGAAAAAAGGCTTGAAATATGGCAGTAAAGTAGTTGAATTCTTGTCAATGAACTTTTCATTTTCCTTTCCCCTGCTATTTTTATTTTTTTCTAGTTGGTCAATTTTTCCAGTTAGTTTGATGCCAAAGTAAAACCTTCAAGCAAAATTCTTGACCTTTGAGTGCACTTCTCTTCACTCTAATGAGTACTCAAAAATTAAATGGCCATGTTTGGAAAACCGAGAACCGTTTAACTTCCGCCATAGAAATCGTCTAAATTTAGACTTTTAGCATCCCATTCACTGAATAAAATCAACATCATTTTTGGTAGGCCGTTTACGGTTTTGTATTGTAAAGCGATATGATGCTATGATGCAACAATAACATGAAAATTAGTCTGACAAAACTTGACTTGAGATAATGTAACCCGAATGTACTGACGAGACCACCTAATTGAACATAATGTCTTTTTTTAATATGGCTATTGTAAGGTCAGTGATGTAAGTTATTGGGTGATGGAAGCTATAGTGATGTAAGTTATATTTTAGGCTTCAATGTATGTGACGACCTACACCTCCTATGTCCCAAAGTTGTTGATTTTCAGTCCTAGCTTCCAGTTGAGGCAACATAAGTTTGACCATGGTGTTCACTTATTTTGACTAACCCAAGAAAACAATAAAAGTTACTATGAAAATGATCGAAATTCTTGTTTCTTCCAACTTGCTCTTTTGCTGTTGCAATCATAATTTTAGGATAACATCCTATGTTATTTGTCAAAGACAACATCAGTTGGTTGGTTTCACAATTAGTGCCATCACACTACCAAACCAGTTTGAATTTGACTTTGGTCCTCGATCACTTGAAGTTGACTGTTAAGTCCTCCCTTTTTCTACTCTATATACCTGTCCTTTTCGCTCATTATCATCACATTCGAGTCTAAACTATTGTATTTTACGTTGATATCCCTCTAGATAATGTGAACCGACATACGACACTACCTTTTATGGACAGGAACAGAGCATTTTAAACTAAAAGATGGAAAGATGATGTGGAAACGAGTGAGAGATATGTTGGAGGACAGAGAGAGATGGTTACAGAAGGGTTAACCTTACCTGACAACATCTTCAAATATACACATTTTTTCAATTTTACTGGAAGTAGAGAGATTGGTCACTGATTTGATTGGTACACACACACAGTTTTTGTTAGTGTGGATCACACTCATTAGACAGGCCTTCATCTTTATCGTCCAAATCAAGTGCGGATCAGATGTTCTTTGGACAAAAGCTCAAATAGTGTCATTGATTTCCAATTCTGTGTCAAAATCCCTTTAAGATTTACTATCAATGCCCTTATCATTTAAATTGCAGCCAGACTAATTTCGTTGATACGTGTACTTGAACACTGCTTTCTCCACACTTGTATTCGCTTTTCTTGTTTTTTTATGTTTAAACGATTTTTCTGTGCTGTGTTTTTGTGTGGGGATTTTGGGTTATCAGCTTCTTTTGGTGCTTTTGGGCCTTTTTCGTAATGTTCTCAGATGTTATCTGTCGAGAAGTAGTCATGGATCACGAAGAAGGAGAGAGGTAACTATCCAGGTGACACCTGTCAACGGAGGGTTGGTTGGGGCGTCAGATGGAGGGCAGATAACTCAGAGAGAGTTAACCACAAGTGACTTTTTTCTGGTAAGTTTTGCTGCTTTTTGCTTTCTTTTTTTTGTTGCTTTTTTGTTGTTTTTTGTTTTCTTTTTCTTGGCTTTCACATTTATAGCGTGTGAGATGAGGGACACACACCTAGGGAGGGAGAGAGGGAGGCGGGGAAGCAGGGAGGGAGGGAGGAAGAGAGAGAGAGAGTGTTCGCAATGGAGATTGTTGTTGGGGTTTAAATTTTTGAGAGCTTTTGTTTGGTATTGTTTGATTGGGCTAGTCATTTTTGAGTCCCACCTTGTTGTGACAAATTGTTCGATCATCTGTTTTTTAAGAATGAAGATAACAGAATGTTTTCTGTTGTTTCATATAGAGACAAAATGCTGTACTCTTTTGGCAGGTAGTGGTTTTGGGCGGTACGGCTCTCTGTCTAACAATTCAGTTGGCAAACATGCTGACCTGGCAGACAGTTATCGTCCTTTTCTGCCCGTAAGTTGCTGGGAACCTTCTGTCAGATAGTTCTTGCTTGTTTAGCTTTGTTTTTATACAAAGTCAAAAAAAAACACTAAACGTGTCGGGGCTTGGAAAACAAAAAGCCATTTTTTGAGTTGGCTGAAGATTTTTGGAGGAAACCAATTTTTTTGTAACCAATTTTATTGTTGAAATGAAGGAATACGGTACGTTGCATTTGATATGAAGAAGATCCGGTTGGTGAAAAAAGAAATGTTGTCGAATGTAGTTTCCTTTTAGAAGCTTTTTTGGAGTTTAGATTAAGGGTTAAGTCCTTATATGACTCTCAAATGTTTTTTGTAGTTGGAATGAATGTGGTAGGATGTATATAACTGTAGAAGCTTTTTTGGAGTTGAAAGTCCGAAATAAAGGAATATGGTAGAGTGTGTTTACCTCTGGAAGATTTTTCTTTAGTTGAAATAAAGAAGTTCTGGTAGGATGAATGTAACTTAGAAGCTTTATTTTGGAGTAGAAATATATGAATTTGGTATTGATGTATTTACCTTTAAGAACATTTTTTGTAATTGAAATAAAGGGTGGGTTTATATTATCTTTTGAAGCTTATTTAGTGTTCACATAAAATAATGTGGGATGTATCTAATAAAGTTAGGAGCGTTTTCTAGAAGGAAGTTGTAGTCTGTGGGAAAAATGTGTCCTCTCTCATTAAACATCTCTCAAATTCCTTTCGTGGGATTGTTTTTATTTTGTTTACAATTCACCGCAATTACTGTGGACCAAAGGAAAGTAACAACTGGTCTAACACCCTTGTACAAGAAAAATTAAAAAAGGAATAAAATCAATTAATAGGAAAGAATTACCAGTTGAACCACACTAAATTAGGTGTGTGTCTTTGAGAAAACAAAACGTCTGTATCTGTTACGTTTTCCCCGTTTTTCTGTTTCCAGATTTTCTCGTTTTTCTCGTTTTTTATTTTCTGTTTTTTTTTTTTTTTTGAACACAAGCCTCTCTCTATTCGGGTTTGTAATTAGACAAAATAGTATTTTGTCTTTTCCGCAGATGTCTACTCTATTTGAAGTTTTCCTCGAAACTGAAAAATCGACACTCGAAACTAAAACCGCCGTTTAAACCGCCAGTAGTAACTGGGTCCATGAAAAAATCAGCTAGTGGGAGTAACATATCAGGGGGGGGTTACATTATCTATTAATTGCATATGCACATGTTTATACATTTGTGGTTTTTGATTGCAGAAAGCGTGTGAATTGCTTAAGGGATTGCCAGATAATGCAATCCATGCTCGTTTTGCGAGGGCTTTCTTCGAACGAAAACAAACAGAAAAGTGTTATATTATATTACGACGCACGGGACAACTTCCTCTGAGTTTTGAAATACATGAAGATTTACCTGTTTTTCAAAAATTGTTAGAAAATGGGTTGTTAGAAATTGCGTTTCATTACCAAAGATCCCACACTGATGGAGTGAGGGAAAAGCCAAAGGGGGAAAGAGAACTTGAAAAAAATATGGAAACTTTGGTAAAAGAATTTTGTAGATTCTGTGTCAAGAAACCTATAGCAATGAGAATAGCAGGTTTGCCTTGGAATGAGGAAGAATACAAAATTGTTCGCAAATTTTTTAAGGCTAGTTCTGGACAGATGTCGAGTGGATCGGCAGGATTTTTTTTGGTCTTTTATCACCTTTGGGTATGATTCAAAACAAGTCCTACACCTCGTGAAATGGCACATGTTACAATTTCGATTTTGGCTTTTAACGGAATTTTATTTAGACTTTTAATTGATTTTTTTTTAATCTTTGCAGCGTGCTCGGTTTTGGGAAACAAAATATGCGCTTGAAAGCATTTGTGATACGGAGGACGAGGCGGATCACAGAAGTTGGAAGCACCAGGTCTCAAAACTCCTTGTAAGTTTCACTTTATATGCTAAAGTCGCCTGTCTTCTGTCTTTTTTTGGAGTCTTCTGTCTTCTTTTGGTGTCCTCTGTTGTCTGTCTTCTTCTGTCTTCTGTCTTCTTGTGTCTTCTTGCTTTTTGTGTCTTCTATCTTCTGTCTTCTTAGTCTTCTGTCTTCTGTCTTCTGTTACATTAATAGCACTGCATGGCTTCGATTCTTTTTTTTTTCCTTTGGTTTGTTTTTGGTCTTTTTTTGTTTTTCCTTTTCGGTTTTTGTGGTTTTTTTTTGTTTTTTTTTTATCACTTTCGGTTCTTTTTCGGTTTACAGGGTTCCCTCGACTGGCAAACGATGGT
This sequence comes from Zygnema cylindricum, assembly GCA_037447655.1. NCBI lineage: Eukaryota > Viridiplantae > Streptophyta > Zygnematophyceae > Zygnematales > Zygnemataceae > Zygnema > Zygnema cylindricum. Next base: position 256,569 of record JBBHKE010003455.1, read on the forward strand.
ACATAGTTTGGGCCCTGAAATGCCAGCAGCGGCTATCCGAATTCCCCACAAATTTTCGAAAGATGTTGAAGTGGAGGTACGTTTGTTTTTTTCAAACCGGTTTGCTCTTTCTGCAGCTTTTACAAAACGGCTTCGTTAAAGAGATGGAATTCATTTTCAATCGGCTCCCTTAAAGAGATGGAATTCATTTTCAATCTTTGGTTGCAACTATTGTCATCTTGTAGGGTTTCATCGAGTACGGAATTCGAGGAGTTTGGATCGAGGGAAAAGTGGAAAAAATTGAAGGAGCGAACGCTTATGTAAAATATGACAAGCCTTTTTGTAAGTCTTGTTTGCCCTTTTAGAACTGCCTCTGCATGTGAATTGTTTTACAAAGCAAAACATAAACGAATATCCTCTCATCTATGAAACTCTGAGACCTCCATAAGTCCTCAGAGTAGACAGCTTCCAAGAAGCCTCTAGGATTATCCTGACTCCTTTGTGTTTCAGCAAGAATAACTGCCACCTTGGCGGACAAAAAACCCTAACCACCTGCACCTATATGAAGGCAAGACTCCCCTGAGTCGATAGCAAAAATAATCTCTAAATTTCCTCCCTTGAGCAGTAAGTTATGGAGGGTCAAAGTTGACCTTTTGTACAGAAGCTCTTTGGGAGAGAGGTTCCTATCTCCTAATTTTTCTAAGTCCTATCTCTCTCACAGACTCTATCTACTGATGTACGGAACTAATCAAAATACAGTTCCGTACGCAAAAGTACAGCTGCTGGTGTACTTCATGTACGGACATTGTACGACATGGCCTAAATGTCGACACATAAAATATCCGGATTCGATGCCATAATCTCCGGAGATTCCACGATCCAATGTAATTTCGCCACGTGTCATCCGATGTGGCAATGGCCACAAACCGCCAAAATCTTCTTCCGCGATCTCGGCGCTAATTTCGGCCGTCCGATTAAATCATGATTTAATCGTAGCCGTAATAAATACTTGCGCGACATTTGTTTCAATTAAGAGATAAATGCGCGGTATTGATTTTCTTTTTGTACCGTAATCTATACTTTCCACATTACCGGATCTATGTATCGCGTAATAAATTAGAGTTAAATGATTAATCCTACGTATACATGTTAAAATAAATATCAAACTATACACTACGTAGCACTACTCCTAGACTTCACCCCTAAGGCTACCGGCTATCTGCTGTCTATCGGCCGGTAGGTACAGGGATCAAATCCTGCGGCCGGCACATATATTTTAGATAAATATAAACCCTTTAACTTATTTAAATTTCTCGTAAACCTCTGGATAGCCTAGGTAGCCATGGCTCTAGCTCCCTCTCCAATTTCTCAGTATATGCGACAAGTTTGAGAGTTTGGAGAGAGAAGTTGAGATAGACTGCCTCGACTTCTATATTTCTTTTCAGACCTAGAAAATACTAATAAAACCATTAGTTTCTACACTCCCCTTATTTTCTAGTCAATCTTTAATTTCAGACCACACTTCTCCCTGCAAAAAATTAGCTTAGGGGAAGGCACAGGTTTGGTCATCATATCTGCTACCATCTCACTATCTGGTCGGTACTCTAAACTGATTATTTTGTTTTCTACTTTCTCTCTAACAAAGCTGAGTCTGATGTCCATGTGTTTGGCTTTAAAATGATGTTTAGGATTGGTAGAAATAGCGATTGCTGCCTGATTATCACAAAAAAAATTATGCACACCACTCTTAAGGTGAGCAAGCTCACCAAGCAAAGACTTGACCCACATCAATTCTTTTACAGCAGAGCAAGAGGCCATATACTCAGCCTCTATGGTAGACTGAGCAATATCCTTTTGTTGTTTGCAACTCCAACAGCAAGTCCCATCACCCACCTATGTATCACCCGCCTATAATTTGTATTCTGAAGTACATCTCCTCATCGAAGCATCACCATAAATGACATCACTCCAAGAAGTGATGTCAATATTTTCCCCACCAAAATGCAACTATAGATCGCTAGTTCCTAACAATATCTAAAGACTCTCTTAGCTGCCTCCCAATCCCATTTAGTGGGAGCATTTAGACTTTTACTCAGCACTCCTATAGCGCAGCTAAATCTGGTCGGGTACAATTCATAAAACAGATTAGACTTCCCAATACTTGCCTGTAAAGAATAGTCTGCATGAACTTCTGTTCTTCAAGAGATAATTCCTTTTCTAAAACTATGACTCTTTCTTCCTCACCCCCCTCATTTCCCTTCTTTAACTCCATTGGAGTTGTAAAACTATTAGCTTTATCCATCTAAAATTTTTCAAGCATGTTCCCTATTGCTTCTTTTTGAGTCAATCTTATAATCTTTCTTTTTTTATCTCTTTTTACTTGAATTCCCAAAATATGTTTTTTTTCCCCCATATCATTAATTTCAAATCTCCCCTTAAGATCGGTTTTCATTTTATTCATTTTTTCCATTGATTTAGTTAAAACAAGTAAATCATCAACATATTGCAAAAAATATAACACCTTCCTCATCTTCAAAAACATAGATTGAGTGATCTGAGCTGATACGGATATATCCCAGATCAGTAAGAAACTCATCAAGCTTCTTATTCCATTGTCAAGGCGCCTGTTTCAAACCATAAAAAGATTTAATCAGCCGGCATACCTTACTCTCCTCTCCTTCCTCCACAAACCATTCGGGTTGTCGCATGAAGATCTCCTTTTCCAATTCTCCATTCAAAAAGGCTGTCTTGATGTCCATCTGGTGCACTTCCATGTCTTCCGTTGCTGCGAGGCTGAGAAGTATGCGGACAAAGGGAAATTTGACGACCAGGGCAAAGGTTTCCTCGTAGTCAATTCCCTCCTTTTGTGTATATCCCTTTGCCACTAATCGGGCCTTGTAGCGCTCGATTGTGTTATCTGGGTTCAGTTTTAATTTGAAAACCCACTTACAACCGATTGGTTTTCGATAAGGTGGACAATCCACCAGCTCCCAAGTATCGGCTGCCATAATTGAGGCCATCTCCTCATTGATGGCTGTCTTCCACCGGTTTCTTTCTCGACAAGTCATTGCCTCTCGATAAGTCTCAGGTTCATCTTGATGAGATAGTTTTGTTACCTTGTTATTAACTTGTTTTTCCTACAATCTTTTGCTACTTCTCCTTCCCCCTTCAAAATCTGTGGCCGGAGTAGATGGTTCTCGTGGGTTCTTTCGAAAGATCTCGGCTTCTCCCCTGTCCCTTGATTTCGAATAAGTTTACACCACGTCTTCCGCTTCGTTTAGAGTTGTCATTGGAGTTTCCGCAGCCGAGTTCTTTTTGGTCTGATTTGTACCTGCAAGAATGTCATCTTCTCTAAAACCTGGATAGTTAAGAAGTTGAATGTCATCGGAATTTTTTGACTCAAATCTGATTTTTACTGACTTTGTATACTTGAAGGGATCCAGTTGAAGGGATCCACGGACTTTCTTTAATCCATAACTACCAGATACTCTACTAAGATTATATCTTCCCTTTTAGATCATAAACTTTATATCCTATAACATCCTCATCATATCTTAATAGGTATCCTGGTTTTCCTTTAGGATCTAGCTTCCAATTAGACTGATCTGTATCTAAACTGAATACTTGACTGCCGAAAACCTTTAAGTGAGATATGACTGGTTTTCGACCTGTCCATCTCTCATAAGGTGTTTGATCTTTTATAGCTGAAGCAAGAACTCTATTTTTGAGGTAATTAGCACAGTTCATTGCTTCTGCCCAAAACCTTTTTCCTATCTTTTTTCCGACAACATACTTCTAGCACTATCACTTAGTATTCTATTTAACCTTTCATCTACCCCATTCTGTTCCAGATTTTCTGGAACTGTCTTTTGGTGTTGGACCCCATCTTCCCTCAGAAAATCCTCAAACAGGTTAGAAGTATACTCTCCACCATTGTCACTCCTTACTCTCTTGATTGGATTTTCATGGAGTTTTTCGCTCGATGCTATATATTGACTAAAACAATCCTGATCTTCTGACTTGTTTTTCAAAAAATACACCCGGGAATACCGAGACCAATCATCAGTTATAGTCATCATAAATCTCTTTTTCCCCGTTGAGGGCACTCTTGCCGGTCCCCAAATATCTGTGTACTAGATCTAGATTTTTTTCTCCCTTATACGTGGCTGTTTTAGGAAAGGGTAATCTGTGTGCTTTACCTTGAGCACATCCACTACAATCACTTATATCATCATTCTCACTAAACTGAATCCCTTCCACTTCTCCCATCTTTTTCATCTCTCTTAACTTATCTAGATTCACATGCCCAAGCCTCTTATGCCACATCATAATATCATGAACACCAACATAATAAAATTTCTTCTTTTCATTATTTAAGATCAGCCTAAACATCCCATGGCTACCTTTCTCAGCAATGAAATAGACATCCTCATCAAAACTAGCAGTAAAGACTCCTTCCCTAGTGCTAGTGAAAAAATCCTTATCATCTAATAGAGATGTAGAGATAAGGTTTTTGTTCAGCTCCGGAATAAATAATACATCGGAGAATGTTAATATGGATGTCTTTCATTCTACTAACACTTTTAGATCTACTGATCCTACAAGAGTAGTGGTGACTATCCTCCCATCTCCGTACTCTATCTCTACGTTGGTAATCTTTCTTATCTTAGTGAACAGGTGTCTATCCTTACACATGTGCATGGAGGCACTTGAATCTACAATCCAGCGTGCTTCACCTTTCAATCCACCGTAAGCACATTTCTGCCTTCGTGGAATTTCGACCTCATTTTTCGCCTCCAACTCCTCAATCAAAAGGAGCTCATTGTCCTCGTCTTCGGATTCAGCCTCAAGTACCTGTGTGACAAGGGCCTTTTTCTTTCCTCTCAGGGTACCACCGGTCTGCCCCTCTTTTAACCGAAGCTCGGTTAGCTTATGCACTCTGCCATATAGTGCCCCGGTTTCTTACAAAAATGACATAAACCTTTGGGAGCCCTAGGTTCGAACGCGTCGGCCTGTTTTTTCTGCTCCCTACCCCAATAGTTTTCGACCGGTTTTCAGGAATCCTTGTTCCTCCAATCAGTCGCTATTGCCAAGGCTTGGCCACTCTTTCCTCCCCTTCGGATCTCAATTATATTCTCTCAAACGAGAATCATCCTTACCACTGAGTTCCATATCCACCTTGAGTCAGGCAAGTCCTGCACACGGTAAACTATGTTCACGAACTCATCAGGTAACTTCATCAGTAAACAGTTAACCTTTTCTTTTTCACTAAAATCTTTTCCCGCACTCTCTAGCTCCATGAAGAGTGTAGCAAGCTCATTGCAAAAATCCAACATATTTCCCCCTTTGTATACATACTCCTTAACTTTCTGATCAGCCAACTGTTGTTGCTGAATCGTACCACTTCGGTACATCTCTATGAGAGCCATCCAAAGATCGGATGCCCTTTCTACCTGCAAATGAGGACATGCAAGTCCTTGAGTGAGATGGCGTAGGATGAAGTGCTTTGCCGCCATATTGTTGAAGTCCCAGGTTTCAGTATCATTCTCCTCGTTCCTCGGAATAGGTGACATGAATGCCGAACCAGTTGCTATTGGTGTGGTCGTCTCCTTCTCCTTTCCTTTGTCCACCACCTCTCCTTCTTTTGTTTCCTCCGTTGAAGGTGGATCCTCTTTCCTGGTGAATCTGCTTCCTCCAAACCCTGGAGGAATTCCAAGACTTGATGGACGTCCCAACCGTCCACTCACTATCCCCCAAAACCTTTTTTCGCATAGAGCTCCTATCATCATACTTTCCCAGTATATGAATCCAGTTCCATTAAAGATTGGTACCTAGAGGGTGGGCCCATAACCTGAAACTCTGAGACCTCCATAAGTCCTCAGAGTGGACAGCTTCCAAGAAGCCTCTAGGATAATCCTGACCCCTTTGTGTTTCAGCAAAAAAAACTACCACCCTGGCAGACAAAAACTCTGACCACCTGCACCTCTGTGAAGGCAAGACTCCCCTGAGTCAATAGCAAAAATAATCTCTGAATTTGCTCCCCTGAGCAGTAAGTTATGGAGGGTCAAAGTTGACCTTTTGTACAGAAGCTCTCTGGGAGAGAGGGTCCTATCTCCTAATTTTTCTAAGTCCTATCTCTCTCACAGACTATATCTACTGATGTACGGAACTAATCAGAATAAAGTTCCGTACGCAAAAGTACAATTGCCGGTGTACTTTATGTACGAACATTGTACGACATGGCCCAAATGTCGACACATGTCATATTCGGATTCGGTGTCATGATCTCCGGAGATTCCACGATCCAATGTAATTGCGCCACGCGTCATCCGATGTGGCGATGGCCACAAACCGCCGAAATCGTCTTCCGCGATCTCGACGCTAATTCCGACCGTCCGATTAGAATCTAATTTAATCGTAGCCGTAATAAATACATGCGCGGTATTCGTTTCACTTACGGAATAAATGCGCGGTATTGATTTTGTGCATGTACCGTATTCCGTACTTATACATTACCAGATCTATGAATATCGACTTAACGGCTAAGGCTACCGGCTATTCCTGGTTGCCGGCCGGCAGGTACCAGGATCAAATCCTGTGGCCGGCATATACCTTTTAGTAAATAATCCCTTAACTAGTATAAATTTCTTGTAAACCTCAGGATAGCCTAGGTAGCCATGGCTCTAGCTTCCTCTCCAATTTCTCAGTGACTGCGACAAGTTTGAGAGTTGGAGAGAGAAGTTAGAGGTAGACTGCCTCGGCTTCTTTATTTCTATTCAGACCTAGAAAATACTTTATAAAACCATTAGTTTCTACAATCTACTCTAAAATGTGCAACAAAGAAAACATAAACGAAGATCCTCTCATCTACTCTAAAATGTGCAATGTGTTGTAGATAAGCAGGAAGGGGGATGGTTTCCCATAGGCCCACCATGGATAATTTTCATTTTGGAAGATAGAAGTCCTGTTGTGCCTGCAAGTGGAAGTGTAAGTGATGTACTTGGAGTTGCAAAGGCAGTTACCAGGAAACTGCGTCCTAAGTCACCTCTTTACAATTTTGTGAATGGTAAAAAAAATCCAAAAATCCAACACGAAGGCATCGAGAAAGTGCTTCCCTTGCTGACTTTAGGGAAGAGGAAGAGGGAAAACTCGTTGACTTCTCCTCACTCCGTAGGAGGTGATAATAGGAAGGGGAAGAGGAAAAAAATAGATCACTTACCAAAGCGACCCATAACTTTGAGGAAACCAACTATCGGGGATATTATTGAAGTCAAGATCGAGAACGGGTAAGACCACTTTTATTGAGTGTTTTAATTTCTTGCAGTCATGTGGGAATGCCAGTTGTAGGTAGTTTGGCACGTGAACTGTTTATTTTTTTGTACACTCTTAACAATTCTTGTGGTTCTTAGTTGGTCCGACTAAATTTATTTGCTGTACTTGAGGAACCAGGCGGTGGGAAACCGTCGTCACGAGTGTTTCAAGATCGAGAGTTCACTTCCAGGGCATTGGTGAGTTAGTCTCACAAATGGACATATGTGATGGTTGTTTTTCAAGATTTGAAGTGTTTGAGAATTTCTAGTTTATATTGCATGGCATATAGGTTTTTGAATGAACAAGCCAACAAGCCAGTTTATGCCCTGTCTTTATTTGCATTTGGTGGGATTTTTTTTTGTATTTCTTGCAGGAGAACCTCTGTGCAGTTCCGTGCCCCTAGGAAGTGCTCGGCCATGCCTGGTGTTCGAAAATGGGTTTTGGGTAGTCAACAAGCTGGATTTAGTGAGTGACTCCACCCAATTTTTTTTTTTTGTATTTAGTTGAGAAAGCTGTGACATCCCTTGTTAGAAAGGTTATAGTGTTGTTTGTTGATTATGCTTTTCAAAAAAGTATTGTAAGGTGTAATTTTCCATGCGCTGAATCTGGCAAGAAATCCGTTTTTTGTACAATTACTCCGCTTCAGCATTTGTTTTTGTTGCCTAATCCTCTAACCCTTGCCTTTTTTGGAGTCACAGCCAGAGCCGTCAGACGAGGAGTCGGAGTCGTCGGACGAGGAGGAGCCAAAAGTGAGCTCCAGTCACTGAAAAGTACCTGGCCCTCATAGTGATTCGGAATCTAAAGGGCACCAGTCCACCATTAAAGAGATGTCGAATCTGTTCAGTTGTTTTCTTAAGAAAATAACGGACTTCTAAGAGGGTTAAGAGAGTGAACTTGCTTTTTTTTTAAGAACACCTCCTTGAGGATTAAACCAAGACAATCGATTTTACGGAGTAGAAACTATTTGAGGTGGTGTTGCCAACGTCTCTTTTTTACAAGCTTAACATTGTTAACTTGACATACGTGCTTTGAACCACAATTTGTGTGATCCACACTATGCGCAAGCTAAGCAACCTAGATTTGTTGAAGAAAACTAAACCAAAACTGATTTTGCACAAGCATGACTTTGATGTTTTTGAATGTTTTTCCCTGAGAATTTTACAACTTACATTAGCATGGAATAGCTATACCAACTCCAGAAAAACATATCAGGAAAAAGTGCTTCATCCAGACGATAAGCAACCGAGCCTCGGTCTAGGGCACATTCTCAAACAAACAACACCATTTGAATTTGATCACTATGTTCTTTCCCATACTGAATGTGATTAGGGTAAACAGTACAAACTGGAATTGTCGTGAACAAATAGAGACTCCAGGGCATTCTGAAGAATATTCAGTTAACATAAGGATTGACATTGTTATAACAATTATCTTAGTCTTGCCGAGGAATTAGCTAAAGAAGTAAAACCTAAAAGAAATAAAACACCGTCACGGTGAGACCAAAATCACACCAATATTGGTGCATGGATCGAGCAATTCCTTATACTCGAACCCCATCACTTGCTCACTACCAATCACATTGCTTTGGAACATGCTGCTATAAAGAATACCAAAAAATATGCTCGCGATAAGTTAGAGTAATGAACGCTAATTTATGTGATAGAGTTGTTTCAACTATGAAGTTTACTTTAATTTATTTAAGTACTCTAATTTGGCACGCTAATATCCTCTACTGTAAATAAGGTATCCATACAAAATTTGGCAAAACATACAATTTATTGTCACTATGAGGTTTGCACTACGCGGTTTGTTAAAACGCAGTTACATGATAGCGGCCTGTATTAAATCATTATTTGTACTTTTTTACTTAATAAAGTACAATTTTGCACGGTCGGAGGTCGTCCGTGCTCCACACTATTTAAAACGAACCTATATTAGAATTAAAAACTCTAATTAAACTTTATCCTTAATAGAATAATGAAAAAATTAGAGTCATTTACTCTATTTCATGTGATAGAGTCAAAATTTTGAGCGACCGAATTAGATAATTTACTCTAATTACGATTCACGGTGTACTGTATTAAACTATACTGTAGTCTGCACTATTATCACCGCTACGCTTTTAATACATTAAAGTCAATTCGAAAACTGTACCCTGGTGGAAACATTCCACCGACAACTGATTTCAACCGGATGCAACTTACTTTGTTACTTCCACCTTTGTATCGTGACCGTATATTTCATCCGAGTCGAACGTTCGACGTATATGTGCTTTTTCCTTTTTCCGTCTGTTTTGAAGTCTCCTTGATTTTCGCGTTAGGAGATTTCATACACGAAGCTTCTTTTCGAAATCTCTTTTGTTACGCCACGTGTACAAAGTGACTTTATTTCTACTGTCACTCTATTTCCTATTGCTACCTTTTCAAACTTTCGGCCGAGCCCTACGACTCCTTCCCTACAAGATCTAAAGGTCGTAAAACAACAGTCCCCAGTCAATCCCTCAAGATTACCATCCCGAACGCGACCACACAAAAACACGACGAGAGAGCCTTTACAAGCTGCTGAATGTAATTTGTCATGTTATGCAGCAAAATCGTATACATCAGCAGGCAATCCCTAGTGGCGTATTGGGCGTTGATCGTATGGGACAATGTGACGGGCACCCCTACAGAAGGTTATTGAAAAGCTCTGTAAGAATCCATGCCTGCGATAAGGATTGCGTGTAGGTGAGCAACACAGGTCAAGGCAGTATGCAGTTCATGAAAAGGATGTTGCAGATCATGACACCTCGGCTCCAGATCCATGGAGACTATAGGCTAGACAAGGTGTTGCAAAAGTACAACCATGTTTTGCAAACTTAAAAGGTAGTGTTCAAGCTAAAAAATGGATGACGCGTAGCAGCACAAACATGGTTTGAATGTGCAAAAACATTTGGAAACTGTATATGTGGTTTTGCTTTCGTATACGCATATTGTTAGGTTTTCCCGGGGATATTAAACACGTATTCAAGGGAAATCAGATAAAAAGTCTCCAACTTTTTTCGCTAGTGTTGTGTATTGGTAAAAAACTTATCGCGATAACACCGATATGTCCCCTAAGGGTATGTCCCCATGTGCATAAGTAAGGGTTTTTTTTCTGTCGTTTTGCTGTAAAACTTAGTGCCGTACTGCCTAAGTTCCAACCGTACGAAGGAATCGCAAATTTGTAGAGTACAATTTGCGTCATCCTTGAACTTTCGATGTACAAAATTTTGTCGTCTTGTGTTTTTCGACCCACTTTGACAACAAAAAAAGTCATCTTCAACCTTATCTTTAAAACACATGCGCGATGTGTTTTAAAACTAGGGATTTTCTATAAACCAATAGGAACATATATTCGCACGTGTCGTAATATTCGAAAATTTTCATACGATTTCTAAGGACAAATAAAAGTACAGAATTCGCTATTTTTTGTCCGTTTGCATTCTAATACGACAAAGAGAAGTACACAATTTTTTTGGATTTGTCCGTTTTGGTCCAGTATGTATTTGTTTTTTACAGGGGTCTTCAAATTCAGATGCCATTTGACGTCGACCGGACAGGAGTCGCAAAGGCAAAGCGCCTCGTCTTCAACCGTGAAACGACACAGGCTGGAATGCGCTACGTCTACAATGTCACGGTAAGACATGCGACGTCACAAGCAGTTCCAAAAAATATCGTGCGACCACAGATTGTAGACGCTGACAGCCGTCACAGGTATTGTTGACGTATACAATCGTCACATGCGTAAGTTACGATTTCGTTATTACAGACATAGGGACACTTGAAAACCGGGTCCGGCGGATCCGCGCTAAAACACGAAGTAAGTTCGCTAAGTTACAAGTACATGGGACTGATAGGATCTTACACAAAAATCAGAGTGCAAGACTACAGCGGAAGCATGCAAAAAAAAAAATTCACACGAGAATGAACTCTCCACGAAAGCCAATATATTTCACGGATATTTTCTTCCATAAACGATTAACTTCCTACTCCCTCTAAGCTGCAGTATATAGTACAATTACTGTGACGTCCCTACTTCAAACTACAAATTAACCCAAATCATATAGTGCGCACTAAGTGCGTACAAGTCAAATTACCTCAACAACGAAACACAAAGAACTGCCGGTACAACTTACACGTACAACCAAAACAAACTAAAGACAAAACGTACATACCATCTATACACTCCAAACGAATCATAACGTGGTATCGTCAAACTGAATCTCTGTGAAACCACGAAAGCTACAATCCACTACACGAATAAGTAAAAATCACCCGGGACCACTAACTTAACGTAATGACAAATAAGCCTGCCGCGCGACGGCCGACAACAACTTTGACTGAAAAAAAAAAAAACTAGCTGGCCGCGCGATAGACCGCGATGGCCGATTACAAACTTTGACTTAACAATCCCCCTCTCAAACTTGTAATCATCACATCAAACCTAATTTAGGTCTCCCCCTCAAAAGTACATCACGAGCCGCGGCTTTTGTCAACATATCCGCGGCTTCCTCCAACGTCGAAACATACAAAAACTCAACTTCCTTTGCTGTGACCAAATCGCGTACGAAGTGCCACTGAATCCTAATATGTTTTGTCCTTTTGTGAAAGACAAGATTCTTCACCAATGCCATCGAACTCATACTGTCAGAAAATATTTTCATACAGCCTATTGAAATCCCTAATTCTCCAAGTAGTTCCTTAATCCAAATCGACGCCTTAGACGTTTGACACGCAACCATATACTCTGCTTCGGTTGAAATTAATGCAACAGTTGGCTGGAGTCGCGAACTCCAAGAAATAGCCGCGCCACCAAAGACAAAAGCATATCCAGACGTTGACTTTCCTGTATCAAAATCTCCACCCAATCTGCGTCACAATATCCCACGCACTCCAAAGATGTCCGTCCAGATCGGAACAATAAACCAATCTCGACCGTACCTTCAAGGTAACGAAATATCCTCTTCACGGCCTCCCAATGAATCTTTTAACGAGCCTGACAAAATTGACTCACGACAGAAACCGCAGCCAAAATATCCGGTCGCGTGGCCACACTTAAATACATCAAACTTCTAACGGCCACACGATAGGGCACGTGGACAGTTTCCTCCTCCTCAAATTTGCGATATTGTAGTTTGGAATCTAGAGGTGTCAAAACCGGCTTAGAATCCAACATAGCAAATTTAGTTAGTACTTCTTTGCAATATTGCGCTTGCGATAATTTAATATCTCCATTATCGTACCTTAAAACTTCCACTCGAAGAATATATCGTACGTCCCCCAAATCTGTGACTTTAAAATGTAGACGTAGGTACTCCTTCAATTCCGCGATTCGAGTCAACTTGTCACATATTATCAAGAAATCATCCACGTAGACAGAAAATATAATTTGATCTTCCCCCTCACCTTTTACGTAAACTCCAGAGTCTGAAACTGTTAGGACGAATCCAAATTCGGTAATGACCTTGTGTAATCGTAAATACCAAGTCCGCGGTGCCTGTTTTAGTCCGTACAAGAACTTTCGCAGCCGCCATACCTTCCCCTCCTTCGACACTACTCCCTCCGAAACTTTCATATAAACCTCCTCCTCTAAGTCACCATTGAAGAACGCCGTCTCTACGTCTATTTGGTGAATGTGTTTTTTGCCGGGAGCGGCAATAGCAATAATCATCCTCAAAGAATCAAACTTAACAACCGGTGCATATGTCTCCGTATAATCTATCCCCTCCCTTTGTTGAAAGCCCTTGCAAACTAGCCGATCCTTATGTTTTACTACTTCCCCCGATGCACCTGTTATGGTTTAAAAAATCCACTTTGCATCAATAGCCTTTTTACCCTCCGGTAGGCTTACCTCCTCAAATGTTTGGTTGTCGATAATAGATTGAAGTTCTCTTTCCCATGCCGGTTTCCAATGCGTCTCCCAATTGCATGATTTTCGTGCTTCCATATACGATTGCGGATCGCCCGGAATATTATCGCATAATGATTGCTATAAGAGGAAATCATCCTCCCTCTCCCCCGAAATAAAATAATAGGAATTTTCCACATTCCCCTTACCATCAAAAGAAAGACGAGCCGGTTTCTTACCCCTATTTTCTCGCATACTCCTCCTCGGCTCGAATTCTTTCTCCTCACTCGCCGGATTCTCTTCAATAATATTCGGTGCACTTGATTTAGAGGACGAAGATTTCCTCGTGTCCGAAGATATTCGGGAATTTTCGCTTCGCGAATCCCCACTAATGTTACCAAAATTTACATTCTCCTCAATTTTACCTTTCCCCCTCTTAACATTGGAGGTGGATTTCGGCTCAACTTCCGAATCCGAACCCTCTATGTCATTAAGATCACCAATTTCAAATTCTTCATGGAAGTCAAGATTCAAATGTGGCTTAGCTGATCGAGTGATTGTGGATAATAAGTCCTCGTGAAAATCCACATTCCTCGATTCCTCAATGATATTTCGAATCGGATCATAAACTCGATAAAGACTTCTTTTCTCGCTATATCCAAGGAAATAACCACTCCAACTCCTTGATGCAAACTTACCCTTCCTCTTTTGTGCTTGAATATAAACCGACGCACGACATCCCCAAATCCGAATGTGGTGTAGGGTAGGCTTTCGCCCATACCACAACTCATACGGAGTTTTATCACCCGAAACCGATGTAATCCTCCGATTGCAAATATAATTCGCCGTTAAAATTGCATCGCCCCATAAATGAATACTCCTCCCGGATCCGTGTACCATGGATCGTACCATTTCTTGAAGCGTACGATTTTTCCTCTCGGCAATGCCATTAGATTCCGGTGAGTAAGATGCGGTATATTGGTGAGAAATTCCCCACTCTTTACAAAAAGGATCAAAAGCAAGAAATTCCCCTCCATTATCCGATCTTATAGATTTTAATTTTCTCTCACATTGCCTCTCGGCCATTACATGCCATTCTTGAAAACGTAAAAATGCTTCAAATTTGTGTTTAAGTAATATTACCCATGTGAATCGAGAAAAGTCGTCCACCACCACCATAATATATTTGTTTCCTCCAATCGTCTCCGGTTTAGCGTCCCCACATAAATTAATATGCACAAGATCAAGCGGATGCTTAGATCGATGCATTGGATCCTTACCCGGATGTGGCTTTCGGATTTGTCTTCCTTTACTACATCCCTCGCACCCGTTAATTTTCTCTCTCGACCCCAAGTCTAATCCCCTTACCTTCCATTTTTAATCATCCGTCGTAAACTCGTCTCCGATGTGTGACACATTCGATGGTGCCACAAGGTTAGATCACCTTTCAATTCGGAAATTTGCGAAATAATGCCATTAGAATTTGGTTGGGATTTCGGCCGACGCCATTTTAGTCGACTATGCATAAAATACGTGACCTCTCTTTCACCTATTTGTACACCATCAGATCGTACAATTTTTATTGTGGAATCTCCGTATGCAAGTACACTGCCGCCTGCTCGTTGAATCTGCGGTACACAGAGAAGATTCAGTGAACCTTCAGGTAAGTACAAAAAATTAGTTAACTAAGTTTGCGTAACTTTTTCTACCTCGCGTGAGTCAAAACTTGGTAAATCCAACCTTACAGTACCCATGGTACTTATCGAAATCACTTCTCCACTTGCGACAGTGATTTGTTTTGGTACCGTGAGTTCGCCAAAATCGTCAAAGAGTGAAGCGTCGGTACAAACGTGATGTGACGCTCCTGAGTCAATAATCCACTCTTTTTCGTGTAGCGTAAAACCTACCAAAAGATCAAGCGACAGGTTAAGGGCGGAAAATATTTGTGCTTCGTCGCCTCCCTCAAAGTAATCGTCACCCATAAAGTGTCCTCCTCCTCTTCCATGGCGGCCTCCGCGGCCACCGCGGTTGCCAAGACGACCGCGGCCGCGCCCACTGTATCGGCCGCCGCCGTCGCCTCTACCGCCGCGATCTCCTCTTCCACCGCCGCCTTTATTGTCGGCCTTCGAGTAATATTAGGGTCTTATATGACCCCATTTCCCGCAAAAATGACATTGGCGCTCCTTATGCGGGCAAGAAGCCGCCATATGACCAAGTTTGCCGCATTGAAAACATACAATATTGGTCAGATCTGAATATCCGGGCTAAGAAGGAGATCTCTGGCCCTTTCGTGTCTTCTTCCCCCTCCTCCTCTCGGATTTCCCCCTCTTCTTCCTCCTCTTCCATGCAAATAATTTATATTGGGCGTTTCTAGTGTTATCGCATTGAGAGAACCAGTCGGTTGGGTTCCCCCCGATGAGCTCGGGCGATTCGCCTCGGTCGATTTAACAAATGTAATGATCGAGTCCAAGGTGTTCGAATCCCTCGATAAGAGGATGTCTTTTAAGTGTATCATTTTCTCCTGTAAGGCATGGATGAAGACCGATGCTTTATCACTCTCATCGATGAACTTTCCCAAATTTGCGAGTTGCTCGATAATAATGTTGAATCTCTTTGCGGCTTCATCGATCGACTCACTTGATTTGACCTTAAAAGAGGTATAGTTGGTATAGATGTGTTGCCCCTTATTTTGAAGACTCTTTTCGAAGTGATTCTCAAGAGCCACCCAACAATCATGGGCAAATCTTCGGGTAAGAAATAAATTGTGATTCGAAGTGCTACATGATTGAAATAAACCGCCGATAGCGGAAAGATTTTTCTTCGTCCACACACGATAAGCTCTCCGATCCGAGGTAGGCATCTTGTCCACCCCTTTTACCACCTTCCAAAGCTGTTTCAATTTAAATTGACCTTTGATATATTTCTTCCATGATTGATTATTTGTCCCAATGAAGGTGACGATCGTGCCGGACATAGATTCAACCGGTTCGTCCCCTTCACTCCAATCATCAAGGTCGGAATCATCATCGATGGGAAGTTTTCCCTTTTGAATTAATTCCCTCGTCTCCTCCTCATCTCCTTCACCTCTTTCCGTATCGCCGATACTTTGATCCGGAATCGGATCTCGGAATAATGGAGATCTAGTAACACGGTTTGCATCGGAGATCCGCTGATCCACATAACGGAAAAGACCATCCATCATTTTTTGTAGACGATCTCCCATCGCGTCATCTTCCTCATTTTTCCCCTCATTCTCTTTCTTTTGTCTGAACAGATCAATCGGAACGGCTTCCTCAAAAGTTTTGCCGGTGAAAGCAAATGGAGTTTCTACTTCAGGATCCGACGATGTTTCGGATTCGGTTGGATCCGGAGGTCGAGGGATCAACATTGAAGAAGAAGGCATCATTTGAGTAGGGGTGTTTTTCTTCTTTCTCCCCATGGCGGCCAAACTAGCCACCCTTCTACACCTCAAAGAAGCACACAAGCTCCGATACCACTTGATAGGATCTCACACAAAATGCAGAGTGCAAGATTACAGCAGTAGCATGGAAAAAAAAAATTCACACGAGAATGAAGTGTCCACGAAAACCAATATATTTCACGGACAATATAAAAGATTAACTTCCTACTCCCTTTAAGCTGCAGTATATAGTAGAGTTACTGTGACGTCACCACTTCAAAATACAAATCAACCCAAATCATATAGTGCGAACTAAATGCATATAAGTCAAATTACGTCAACAACGAAACACAAAAAACTGCCGGTACAACTCACACGTACAACCAAAATTAACTAAAGACAAAACGTACATACCAACCGTACACTCCAAACGAAACATAGCGTGGTCTTCGTCAAACTGAATCTCCGCGAAACCACGAAAACTACAATCCACTACACAAATAAATAAAACCACCCGGGACCACTAACTTAGCGTAACGACAAATAAACCAGCCGCGCGACAAACCGCGACGACCGACTACAACTTTGACTGAAAAAAAATCAAACTACCTGGCCGCGCGACAGAGAATGCGACGGCCGATTACAAACTTTGACTTAACAGGGACAAACCCTTAGATCAGTTTCTCCCACATCTTGTGGACCTGTTTGTCTGTGTTTAGCGCTGATAACTGTGAGAGTCAGTTGGTTTTAACGCAACTTTCTAGTACGCCGCTAAGAAACTAGAAATCCGGGTGACAACGGAGAAAGACAACTCTGCAAGGTGAAAACTACAGGGAGGTATCGAAAAAGAACAACTGTAAGTGCCAGCTCTTTGCGTCACATGTTCGCCCATCTAAATGTCTCACGGCCGTGTAAGAAATACAACGATTGGTCAAACATCGACAATTCAATGAAACAAATATCCCAGGCAGCAGCCAACATTGACTTTTTTTGCCATGACCGTAAGAGACACAAGGACTTGTATACGAAAAGCCTCACAAACACCACAGAAGGTCATTGTATAGGATGTAACCTCCATAAAACTGCTGAGTCACTCTGTTTCACATGTAAAAACACATCCATGTAGTCCTCCGTTTGCGTGTATCATCTACAAAGATGTAAAAACCTTGAACCATTCTCACACCAAACGGTGACCGCCAGTCCACCTAAATGCAAAACACTACCAAGTCCACTCTGCCCAACTCAATGGTCAGCACAAGAAACAAAAAACTATGAGAGCGCATTGCTTTGCAATTGTAGTACAACCACGGTACACTCGTTATTCGAATGGGAACACATTATTCCATCAGTCATGAATGACAATTTGATCACGTTTTGCAGTTGGCGAAATTCTGCGCCAAGTCCTGTTGTAACCCACTTTAGAACTACTTTTGGCAAAAGGTGGAGTGATCAAGAGGCTCCTCCTGGGCAGTTTGTTAAAACGACAACGATGATGGCCATATCGAGGACAGATACCAGCCATTATCATGTCTCGCTGCATGTGTTTTTCTCGTGTACACCGCGCTTTGTACTCGAGCCACATCAGGTGGACTCACCCAATCATATCCATAATAAAATGAACCGTGTGTGCAAGGCCATTCAAACTTGGACCGGAGAGACATTAGGGAGAGAATAGGGAGAGAGAACTGGGAGTAAACCAAATTTGGAGTGAGTGGGCTGAGGAAGGAAAGAGCAAGGGGAGACCGGGGGAGGAAGAGTCCGAGAGGACACAATCGGTCGAAATGGAAGTATTATGTGACTATGCCTGCATTATGTGACTATACAAAGGGTTGTTTCCTGAGCTAATAATGCTCAGACAGAATCACCATGATTGTGGAGTAAGAAGAATGAGCTGATGATGTCAATTTAGACATGGCATTAGAGACAGGGAACCAAGCGACCTTCGAGTAGCAATAGGAAGGCAGCAACAAGTGCAACGAAGTGCACCTAACGAGCAAAGAAAGCTAGTGCCATTTCTTCTTGGTATTAAACAGCTGCGTTCTTCTCTATATTACCTACTTGATGTTGCCTTCTTGCAGGGTTACGGACAAGCGAATACCTTATAACTATCAGCGAGCCCCACTAGGAGTTTCTCAAAGTTTATGCATTTTATTAGGCATTTTGCATTTTTAAGGGTTGAATGTCTAAGGGGTTTTGGTTATTTTAGAATTTTTAGGGTTTTGTAGTGTTTTGAAGGTTTTTTACAGCCAAACAAGAATGATACTGCGCTAGTCAATGGTTTGGACTACAGTCGAAAGGTTAGGAAACTCACGTAGCACAATAGGTTCCCCTGAAAGCTCGTCAACCTCCTCATGACTTGTATGTTCCACGTCTGCCAATATGAATTACATTACAATGCATAACAATTATTTGAACTGGGTTTTTTGTCTAACGCAAGGGAAAACGAGCCTTGTTGACCTATTTCAATCTGTAACAACATATTGTGTTCCTCTCCATGCATCCGTAAAGGTTATAGTTATTCAACATGCAAATCCTAGTAAGTTTTAACACGTCAAAACATTCCAAACTTTTACACGACTTCTCTCAACATGACTGCCCTATGCATAACACCGAAACAAAACAATTACTCATGCTTTAAAGAGAATATGCAAGAAATATACAAAACATGAATAAAATGCACATACTTATAGGTGGAAGCTAGTTGCGAAGATAGTTTGATAGATGTCAAACGCTTTTTTGACTCATGCTTTAAAGAGAATATGCAAGAAATATACAAAACATGAATAAAATGCACATACTTATAGGTGGAAGCTAGTTGCGAAGATAGTCTGATAGGTGTCAAACGCTTTTTTGACTCGGTTGTCGTCTCTGGCTTTAATGGCAGCCAATTCTTTTTCCATCGACCAAATTTCCCGTCTTGATTTCTTTGCTTCTGTTTCCATCGCTCTTGTTAACAACTCCACCTTCTTCGATAACATCTGAAGAGTAAACAAGAAAAAAGAGATAACTAACTTCACCAAACAAGCTTTTTTGTTGGCTTTAAGCAAGATCAGTGGTACAAAGAACGGAGCAAAAGATATCATTACAGCCGGCCCCCAAAAGTAAGGCAAAAGGCAATAATTACCTCAAGCACCGCCTTGCGAGAGAGGGATAACAAAACCAGAATAGCTTCCTTTGATTATCTCACCACACCCCACAGCCACCTTATCTACCTATTAATGAAAAATAGGACTTAATGACAACCTCATCTCATGTCAAACATTCTCTCATCATGGCTATCCCCAAATTTGCAAAAGAATCATAGGATCTACATCAATTGCATCATCTTTGTCTTTCGCACCTTGGTCCTTCTTGAGCGCGGTTCTCCTCAAGGACACCACTTCCTTTTGTAATATTTGTGCAAGAGTCCAGAAACCAAATCTTCTGCTACTGATTCATCACCCCCTTCTTGTAATCCATCATCCGACCGACACTCTTGACTATGATGGTCTGAGTCTGATGACCCATTCTCTTCCCCTCTCCCATTCACATTCCCATTGAAGTCATCAATACCAGACTGGTTGGGAACATCTTTCAAATCTGTGCTAGTTCTCGGCAAAGTCTCAAGAGTTGCCAATCGGTGTAAAACACTTCCAGATATATACCTCCTATTATTTTCTCGCATACCATTGAACTTCAGACCTTCCTCTATAACCTTCAGCCGTGACAGAAATTTCTCCTTCACAAAGGAGGCAAAACAAAATTCCAACATATTCAATACTGGAAAGTCTTAAAAAGGTCATACCAAGTACCACGGGCAACATATATTTGCATAAAATTAGCAGGCACAACTTCATGGTTTGCATCGTAGTTCAAAAGTAGGCGTTTTTTCGTAGGCCTTAAATAGGCCGCCTTTCGCGTAAGTTGTGTTACGGGCTTTCCATGTGATCTTCTTAGATCGCTACTTTGATCAGCGGATGTCCGATCGTTCGAATCTGACGATAGTCCTACCGTAAGTTGTGTTATGGGCTTTCCATGTGATCTTCTTAGATCGCTACTTTGATCAGCGGCCGTATGATCGTCCAAATCTGACGGTTTAAATAAAAAGTACCTCAAAACTCACAGAAAAATATTATTTTGTCCAAATGTTTTTCAAAATTTGGACATGACATTTTAATTCTTTGTCGATCAATATGCAACTCAACCCTGTTACTAGTATATTTCATTTTGTAGCCAATATAATATGGGTCTTAAGGTAGTATCGTAAATTTTATGTACAATAGGCATATTGTATGGGCGACTTTCACCTACTTTAAAACTATGGTTTGCATAGTGTTGTACATCCAGCATGTTCAGCTGATAATCGATAGTTACTTTTTTCAGGGTCTCTATAATCGATATTGATAACTGACATCGCCGATTTTCACGACATATCAATATTGATATCGCAACATCATCGGTAAGCTTCTCAGTACGGTACGCTACATTGTACCGCACCATGACTTTGTACCAAATGTTTGACTCTGTCACGTTATTACGGCATTGATTTCCAGATTTTGTACACCAAATTTCCGACCAATCAAGGGTTAGGTGAAGATATGGCGAGATATGTTTTCTGTCTAGTAAGATTACCGTGTAACTGATGGTCGATTAAAGCCAATTATTGTGATATCAATATTTATAGGGCAACTCAATAAAGTTCAAATTTTCAAGGTTCAGTAGCGATAAATATTGATAGAACGATGTATCGACCTTCAATTCGTTCAATATACAACATTAGGTTATATATCCATCAACGTCAAGGTATATTCAGTCCAAAAAACAGTTTGGCATCTGTACTATTTAAATAAAATAGGAAAAAAAAGCATGATCTCATAAAAGAAGGTAAAACGTAAAGACCTCCATGACTTTGTATAATGATATTGTTATGACTATACAATAAAATTTAAACAGCTTAAGAGAAAACAAAATCACACTATCAGGCATTTGATGCCGCACAATTTCGAACATTTTCTTCTAAGAATCGATTTAATAAACAAAATTTAGAGGTTATGTTGGGAGCGGTGCGTGGGAAGCACCAATAAGACTCTTCCAACTGTAGTATGTAAATGTTCAAAACACTTTTGAAACTGTTCATTGGGAGCAACATCACAACTTCATCTTGCATGGAAAACATCTCTTCATACACGATGTCACGTTTCTTTATCTAATATCCAAATGGCCATTCCAAACCTTTTTTCTGGAATGACCACCAACACATTATCTCATTGACATCAACATCCAGTAATCTTAACTCACAAGAGAATGCTTCCCCTGGCTATTTATGGTGTGTCCAAAGTTGTTCATCACAACAAACTTTAGAACATAACCCCTTAATAGTGGAAATATTTGTGGTGGCTACCTTCATTTGCACTTTAAATTTGGCGGCTCTTTCTACCAGTGCACGCTTTTCACAAAGACTTTGTGCTTCACCCTGCCAGCAGACTTTGTGTTTCACCCTGCCAGCAGACTTTGTGTTTCACCCTGCCAGCAGTAATGGCAAAAATCAGACCACGTTAACATGCTATTGCACCAATACACATTATACAACACCAAAAAATCTAAGTACTGTGGTACCTGCGGATGTTTGCACCATTAAACTACATAGGTTGAACAAAGTTGCAGAATAATCCACACCCAACAAACTTTTTCTACCATGGTGAAACAAACAAATCCATCAACTGAAAGCACGTTGAGTAGTCATACCTGCATAGCTTTTCGCTCCTCAAGCCACTGCTTCACTGGAATGACCTTGTCCTTTTCATCTTTCCACTCATTTGCCACTACAAATGCCACTGTAATCACTGCTACTCGAACCATGGCTCCCAAGCTGACAAGCGTCAACCAAAAGGCCAAGTTGTACAATGACTGTACAAAAAGTACATCGGCCATTGTGCCTTGTTGCACTATACAGTCCTCCCATTTGTCTAACAGTAGATAGCTGTAAAGATTTAGAGACTTAGACTTTTTTGAGGCGCCTCTCTCCAGGTGACCTTTTGTATTTATAGGCCATCTTTCTCCAACCAGAACTTACTTCTCGGGGAGCAAATTCAATGATTATTTTTGCGTTCAGCTTAAGGGAGTCCAGCCTTTACAGGTGTGAAGGTGGTCAGAATACTTGTGTGCCTAGGCGGCACTTATTTAGTGGGAAAGTCAAAAGGGCAAATGTTATCCTAGAGGTTTCATATAAGTTGGATACTCTGTGGGCCAAAGGAGGTCACAGGGTTACACGTTATGGGCCCACCCTCTATGGTGTCCATTTTCAATGAGACCGCGCTCATATATTGGGAATCTATGATGAAGGGTGAACTTTTTGAGAAACGACTTTGGGGCATTTTGAGTGGTCGTGTGCGGCGGCCATGTGCAAATCTAGGAGTTCCACCAGGTTTTTCTCACGCAAGCGGTTGCTACTCCTCACCTAAATGTGGATAAGGTGGTTGAGTTGTGGGAGGCTCTTGTAAATATTTACAAGAGTGGTACAATTCAGCAACAAAAACTAGCAGATCAGAAGGTGCAAGCATATGTTTACAAAGGAGGAAAGATGCATGACTTTGTAATGACTTGTCTAGATTGTTTATGGAATTGGAAAGTGCTAGAAAATGGAAGACCGAGAAAGAAAAGGTGAACACTTTGCTAATGAAATTGCTAGACTAGTATGAGAACACCGGATTAGTATGGGAACATCATTAACAGGGATCAAGATTTGCGGATCATCGATGAATTTCGAAAATCCGTGGTTGGAACGATCTTGGTCCAGGAAAAGACCATTGAGACACAGAGAGGAGGAAAGAGTGGTCAAGCCTTGGCCGTTGAAATAAATTGGACGAATGGGGAAGTATCCTGGAAATGTAGTGCACTGAAAGCAGATCTTTTAAAATCTGATACCGATTTGAAAGAGATGAAGGCCAACAAACAAAAGTGAGAAGGAGAATTTCGGAACAAAATGCAAAAAACGAATGATATGCAAGAATCGACTAAGAATGCCATCATCGACTCAGAAAATGTAAAACATACTTATATTGAGAAAATTGCGGTCTTTCAAACAGAGAGTGGTTCATTGTTGGAGAAATTGTTGGAAAATAGCTATCTACTGGACAGATAAATAGCGGTTCTGCCAGATATTCTAAATGATAAAGGTACTTATGTCGACGATTGATGATGAACAAATTTACGAGAAATTCAGGAGGATTATGACATAACCTTGTTCTACACGGCTTCTTTATGTGAAGAGGTGGGGTGGAGTGTCGATGTTTACTGAAACCACTGTTGCAAGGTCACTTTATTTCTATCTTGATATTGTAAAGTCTTATTTTATTTTATTGGTCATGTTTTAGGGGCATTTTTCTGCTTAGATGTTCTAACACAGTCGCACCTATGATTTCATTCGCGGCGAGAATAGTTGTAGAGGTTTATTTTAAGATAAAAAAATGCATGTCTGTTCGTTTGTTAGATTTGTTCACTGCCCACCACTATTTGTTGTTCAAGAAAAAATCAGCAAGTCGAAGTACTATATTTTTTTTCACTATTTGAGTTTTATGGTTTGGTATTCCGTATTATATTCTGTGTATGTATGTTTCGTACTATGTACCTATTATTGTATTAACAATGGATTAGTCTCTTTTGTTTTTTGAATAATATAGTCATGTATGAATACTAAGATACTATTATCACGGCACATTGACCTATATGCTCAGGCAAGAAAAAGAGTGTGGTGTACATGATAGTAATAAACTAAAAAAAAATTACATTACGTATCCATTTCTTCAATAATTAGTCTCTTTCCTCACTCCATCAATATGGAGTGAGTCAAGAGTGTTTCCCAAAAAGTCAAACTTTGATATCCAAAATTTTACTTTTTGGTGCTACTTAGGTTCTCGTACGGATGTACGGACCTTGCTTAATTTATTGGATTGGACATGTTTGGTTTAAATAGATTTGAAAATTTTAATACTGGGATTCCTAAACCTAGCCTTTATCCTGATACAAGCGGCAAAAGGGGCACCTTTAAGCGTACCACTGTGCACACCTTTTTACTTCGATAAATGTTCACCGCACTATTATCAAGAATTTGTCGTTATGGTCTCCGCTCATTTCCCATTTCCCGAGAGAATGCCGACGACTTCCCGTCCCTTGAGGAGGCTTTATGAGATAGTTAAGATTTTTGCGGATCTGAAAAAGCGAAACATCCAACGTTCATGATTTACGCGTATAATATTTGAGCATCCAGGTATGCAGTAATTATGTTTAGTTGGACAAACAAACAAAAAATGGTACGAATTTGTACCAAAAAGGTACGAAGTCCAATAAACAACCCCATATTTACCTTAATGGAAGACCACCCTTAAAAGACTTTCATCATGTTTCCTCATCATATAGAAGGAGATCCATTTCGAATCTTCTACAATTAAATTCTTGCTTAAACGCTTCTCAAAGGTTTTTTTTTCTATTTAAAGTGCATTTTGAGATGGATTGAGGACACGTTTATCACAATGTTACACTACTTCATGTTTTAACACATCTTGTTGTTCTTTATAAGCTTGCTGCAAGAGAAGTCTGGTACCATTTAGGGACTTAATGTTATATGCTTACAACTCAAACAAACATTCGATGACCTATATTTTACACACGAGTTTGGCGTTTCTACTAATGGGCGTTGTGAGGCACTTTGCTTATAATTTGCGAGCACTTTGGATCCCCATCTAAATATGGTGCTCCTAAAACAAGATTTGGGTACTACTTGCTTGGCATGATTTATCTTGATATTATTTAAGAAAACTCATACTTGCTTCTTTCACTAGCCAAATTATTCCGTTTTATTCATGCCTAAGATGACTAAACTCGCGCTCCTTTCAGGTCTTTGAAAGATGTTGCCACCTTTAGATTTCTAATTGGCACACACCAAGTTGATCCTTCAAATAAAATTTGTTTATTTATGACCTAGCTTAAAAAATTTGAAACTTCAACAACTGCGTTTTTTTGTTATGTTCTTTTTATCCAGCGTGACACATGTATTGTGGGTCCTCTCGACCAAGTTAACCTTTGCCTTTCAACGATGTGCGGAACAACTTTCTGAGCGATTTCTAATTGGTAAAGTATACAAGTTTTTAGCTTGATTCCTATTGCTTTTGTCGCCAAAACTCTCCCTCCTTGTGAAATTTTATGGTGATTTTTCAATATAAGGGTAATAAGTTTTAGGTTGCGGCGTTGGCGCCCCATCCTTTGAAAACCAAGTACTTGGTGACACGTTGATAGAGGGCCTTTTGCATTCAAAAGACCTTTTCCTTGCATTTAAACACCTAACTAAAGTTCGCAATCTTAATACATTGTTTTTCATAGTTTTTTATATATCTCGCATCAATTATGCATTCAACAACCTCATCTTCGTCTCGTCATAAACATTTCGATCACTGTCTTTTAAGTGCATTGCACCACCAAGTTATACATAACATTTTTAAACAATACGAGGCCGCATTTACCTTACAACAAGTTTTTTCCCAACTTTTGTTATTAGAGAGGTTTGAATCCATCGCAAAACTCCGCATGCGACACATTTGAATAATTTGACTTTGATGGTGCCTACTAAAACTTAGCATTTCATTGTTGGTTTCATACATCTTCATGCCCCGGTCTTCCATATAAAGTGGCCGATGCTCTCCTAACATTTCACGAGGCTTGTATTTTCGTAAGTGCACTACCATCAGTTGGTACCCAAAATGAAATCCCACAGTTTTCATCTTTTATTGCCAAAAACAACTTTCGATTATAACGAGGTGCATGAATGCGGCTAGTAACATTTGAGTTTGGAAAACACTTTGAGATTTTACATTTTTCTCAATCACGTGGTCCATTTATTTTTGTGTTTGAGGCCGAGGGTTGTCGAGCGGTTGCAAACCACACTAATTTTGTTGACCAATCCATTGCATGACTGAACTGGTCACATAGGTTTATTATCTAAACGAAATGTTTGGCGCCGAAACGAGGTACCTTGTGAAACTCTATGGCCTCCATTAGCCCACATATTGTACACCGTATATAAGACCTCTAAGATAATGCTTGTCTTTTCCTTTTTCCCACTAAGTAAGTGCTACCCTGGCACACACATATTTTGACCACCCTAACCCTTGTGAGGGCCCGACTCCTTTAAGCCGAACGCAAAAAGAATCAATGTATTTGCTCCCTTGAGTAGTAAGTTATCAATGGTCAAAGATGACCTTTATAATTACAAACTCTCTCATAGAGATGCGGCTAAATTTCACTAAGTTTTAGTCTACCTACTCACAACTACCTACTACTAAACCCTACTCACAACTACCTACTACTGAACCCTAGACATACAGGAAGACTGTACAGTGTGAGAAGGTACATTGGCCGGTGTACTTCTTGTACGACCATTGTACGAGATGGCCTTCCAAGTGACCCCTGTCCGATCGGGTGCCATGGTTCCTCCTCCTATATTCTCCAGTGTCCAGTTATGTGAAGCCATGTGTCATCGCGTGACATTATCTCCGAAAGCCGCCAAAATTTCATTACGGGTTGGTGGTTGTGACGACGTCCGTCTAATCAAATATATTTGCACTTTTCGATAGGCGTCCGTGCGCGTAGTCGATTTACATGCGCCTCTTAGTCAATTTGTTCTGTTGAATGAATTAGTCGTAGCGTGACTGTTTATTAATTTATCAAACCCTTTGCTTGTAACGACTCTACAAGGACTTCATTTATAGGGCGGTAGGCTTCTTTGTATTATGCAACACTTAGGATCAAATCCTGGCAAGTCCAACGTTTTTGGTAAAGTGTCTTTCATTTCATTCACGTTTTTGGTAAAGTGTCTTTCATTTCATTCTGTCACCTTTTGACAAAGGAGGCTGCCATGGTTTCCTACTCTCTCTCTCTCTTTCTCTCTCTCTCTTTCTCTCTCTCTCTCTCTCTCTCTCTCTCTCTCTCTCTCTCTCTCTCTCTCTCTCTCTCTCTCTCTCTCTCTCTCTCTCTCTCTCTAGTCTAATCATCAGATAAGTAAACTATGAATTAGCTTTTTAAAC
The DNA here is from genome assembly GCA_037447655.1 of Zygnema cylindricum. Lineage (NCBI taxonomy): Eukaryota > Viridiplantae > Streptophyta > Zygnematophyceae > Zygnematales > Zygnemataceae > Zygnema > Zygnema cylindricum. The sequence goes on from JBBHKE010003455.1 coordinate 284,181, forward strand.
ACATTGTCAAACGAGAGATTTCTCATGGACTCTATTTTTATATGAAGGTCATAGGTCTTCAAAGCCGTCAGATTAACATGGTTTTCTTCCACAACGTTAACAAGACCCTTAATAGCGTGGTCATCACGGATTTGACTAAACATTCGGTTTCTCGTGTGACATTACATTTTTGTATTGCGGGTTAAGATTGAACGATTTATAATGAACAATATTACTCTTACCAAGACCTAATAACAAAAGTTTGTCTTGTTCGCATTGGAGGTTTTCAAACATTTTGACTAGTCCTTAAACGACTTCCTTTGCAATTGTGTGTAAAAATTATTTCAATTTAGAGTTTTAATGAGTCATTATGGAGCCATCTAGCTCCTTCCTAATGTTAATGCGTAACTTGCCCTTTAATTTGCCCCTCCCCCCTCTTGCTTCCTTGAATAAAAAGCAACAAGTTTGGTATTAAAGTTGCCCTCTGGTTTTTTGATTTTGTCATTCCTTTGCGCCATGGTTGTTGAATTCGTGTGAATTTTAACCTTTTTCCGATTTTTGCGTAGTATTCGTCGATTCTATACTTTTCGTGAATTTCGTTTAGTTTTCGCTATACAGCTTACAAAAATGTACAGAAAGTGTTTCCTTAACCATAAAAAATCTTAAAAAAATCTTAACACGTACTGCAGAAGTACGGAAATGTATGAAAAATGTATGGAAATGTATGAAAAATGCTTGGAATATACGGAAATGTACCCTAAAAATCCTAAAAATACGTAAAATGTACGACATATGTACTGATATATATAGTATTGCACGTAATTTACAAAAATATTCCCTACAACTGTAAAACCTTTGTTAAGTAACTCTAAAAAGTTCAGAATTTCAAGTGCATTGTAGGTCAGTGTAACTGAAGTATACGGAAATGTACTAGAATGTACCCAAGAGGCTTTACAAATTTTAAAGGGAATTGATCATGACATTGACTGTTTTGGTTGCGGACAGTCACTTACGTCATTTTGTCAAAAAACGTACGTTTGAAGTACAGATTGGTACAAATAAAGTACCATTGAGTAAAAATTTGACGGTCAATCGGTTGGACATCTTTGACTTACATAATATTTTTTCAACCGCTTAAAATTTTGCCGCGCTTGCGAATGTCGACCGTCACAATAAAATTAGCAATTCACACGGCCGGCGAGCGTTTACTGTAACAAAACGGCGGCGGCGACCACATGTAAATAAAATGGTTGCAGACAGTAACTTTTTGTCGTTATGTGAGCTCCACGGTGAGAGCACAGCCGCAAAATTGAAATTGAATCGTCTAAGTGTTACATTGAACTTAGACGCAAAGTGAAACGAAAAATTGAAATTGAATCGTCTAAGTGTTACATTGAACTTAGACGCAAAGTGAAACGAAACCTATTGAAACTGAAAGTACTATAAGTCTCGTACGGAAATATTATAACGCACGAAACGAAATAAACTTTTATAATAAAACGAACCGGCGTCAAAATATCATTTGAAATTAAATGAAAAAAGTGAGCGTCGTCACGTGCGACGAAATAGAGCCACGCTATTTACGAATCAACATACTTACATTGACAAGATCGTAGCAGGATCGGCCGTACAAAGGTATTTCCGCTTTGTCGTACACATAAATTACTTCCGCGGACGAAAAAATCGCGTCACGCTTCGCGAACCAACATTTCCTCGCAATCGACCAGCGTGCGACTGGAACAAATGAATACCGGTCGGCGCTCGCACCAAACCGAACCGACACAAAAGTACAGTA
>JBBHKE010003455.1:285964-388261 GCA_037447655.1 Zygnema cylindricum
GTTGTTCACACCCCCGAACCTCTCTCCTCAACCTCCGTCTAACGGAGATGCAAAAAGTTAGCAATATGTCTGGATCTTTTATGTGTTTATAGTTGTGAGGAGAATAAAAGATCAGATAAAAGGTAAATTGAGGGTGTTTTTCTTTTATTGGTGGGCGAGGGGGAAAAAGAAAGAAGAAGTAAAGGAAAATATTTTGAAATTCTTTTATAGGAGTATAAAGTTTTCCATATGATCTACTCGATTTTATTTGTAAGGTAGAGTAGAAAGGTTAGCATCTGAGTGTGTGGTGCAGACTAGAGATGGGGTTGGCTGTTTGAATTGCAAGAGGGGAATCGGTTTTTGTGTGGATGGAAAAGGGATGAGGTGGATAAAATCTTTGCTCGGATTTATGAAAAGTGGGATGCTAACTAAAATGTGTGATCAGCAAGATGGAATGTTTATTTTAGCTCATCTAGTATACCTTTTGAAATATGAGGATATTTTCTTAAAGTTTTATAAAAGGAAATGAAGAAGAAAGAAAAAGGGGGAGCGGGTGGTTATTTTCTTTTTGTGGGAGTTAAATGGAAAATAGACTAGAAAATAAGAGGAGTGTTGATATTTGTGTATTTTCTAGGTCTGTATAACGATTGAAAAACGTAGAGGCAATCTGCCTCCAACTCCTCTCTCCAAGCCCCCACACTTGTTGTAGTCACTGAAGGCTGGATAGGGAGATAGAGCCATGGCTTCTAAGGCCTTCTAGAGAAGACAGAAAAATTAGGTAGATTTAGCAAAAAAATGCTTAACAAACCCAGGAATCCATTCTAATACCTACCGTTCGTCAAGACATCCGTAGCCGTCAGCTTTAACCATTAAGTCTAGAACTACTGCTAATATATATAGGGTTTGATTTTTATTTAAACAATTACAAGTAGAGATTTCCATTTAACTAGATTACGGGTTAATAGGGCATACAAACAGTTGTACTTTAAGTACCGAACGACACAAATAGTACGGACATTTGTTTCGACGGTCCGTATTAAATGATGATATAAATTGGACGGTCGTGGTTAGCGTCGGCTTCGCGGAAAGGACAATTTGGCGGTTTGCGGACGTCGCCACTCCAGATGATACATGGCACCATCATACAAGTTTACGTAATCTCAGGAACGGAAGACAGCAAATTCGGATGTGACAAATGTCGCATTATGGTTGTGTCTTACAATGTCCGTACATAAAGTACTCCGGCACCTATACTTTCTTGTACGTCCTGTGATTGGTCAGTCTTCATCAACCGCCAGGGTGCGAGCCGGAATTCGGGAATGGCCACTTTGGCGTTTTCTGGCATGGCATGACCTGGCACCACATGGCAAAATAACATTGAGAAGCGCAAATCCGTGGAAGCATATAGATGAATCTGAAGGAGACAAGCGTCCATTCAGTGGTCTTGACGTACACAAGTCGTACAGAAAAGACATCGGTTGTAGTACCTTTCTGTACATTACAGTAATGTGATTGGTTTGTACCTGAATACTACAAGGCTTAGAGAGGGGTTTTAGGACTTTAACTATTTTGGTAGATAGCCGCCTCTCCCAGAGAGCATCTTGTATGAAAGGCAAACTTTGGCCAGCCATAACTATCAACTCAATTGACCATTTTTAGTGATTTTTTTTGTTGCAGACTAAAGGGAGTTCCGGCTACACAGGGGCGTAGTCAGTTAGAGTGTTTTCTTGCTAGGGTGGTTGCATTTTTAAGGGAAATTCAAAGTGGGGAATGTTATCCACAACTCAAATTCTAATTTTGCATTCTGTGGTGGAACTGGGCACACAGAAAGTCTTATTTCACAGAGGTGAAGCGGTAATGGGGTTTTGATTGTCAAGGGGTCAATAATTTGGGTTTGTATAAACTTGGAGTCGGCACTATCTAGATAAGCTTCTTTGGACCTGCGAATTCTGTGTGGCAATAGAGCCCATAGAATTACACATAATACTACAATAACTTTTTTTTTTATCATAGTCCTTGTCATTATTATGGTATCTAGGTAAATTTATTATTCAATAATTTTGGTAACCGATATTATGGGTTATCCAACGTAAAGGGGAATGATATATCGCTCCAATACGATTACATTTTTATTGTCAATGTATATATATATATATATATGTTGTGCTATTATAAGCCTGTTATATATTATATTGTATTAATATATGATATATTGTATATCATGTCATTTATCAAAATCTGGTCCGTATCATGTAGTTTGAAAATATAGAAATATAGTGTGAAATACACAATATTTATTTATAAAACTATTGTACTTAATGATACAAAAAATATAGGGTCTAAATTGTATAGGTGTATGGTATGTAGTGTAATTATGGTGATACTTTTTATCTACAGATCTTGCCGATATGCTGGTAAAATATCGTGAAAAATTCCTGACCAACGTATTGAAACGATATATAAATTATTGGTAGATAAACAAAAGTCATATATGTATTATTGTTAAAATGCTTACATTACACAACACTAATGTTAATTCTAAGTTATGTGTTAAGAACAACATCTTGGTGTCTTATAATTAAAACTTATGAACCTAAAATACAATAATTAATAACAATTATTTTTTCTTTACGCCACAATACACATTTAATTATTACTGGCGTTATAAGCGCTTTATCGACGCCCCCAATTTTTTAGGGAATTACGTGAAATATAATTAAAATCACTCATTTTTTTTTACGTTAATTAAGGTTTTGGTGAATTAGCGTTAATAATTATAATTTATGATTTTATGAAATAGTGTGGTGTACGGACGTATCAGTTCCTACAAAATGGTACTTTGCTAAGTAAAAAAGTAAGAATTATTGATTAAAATAATCGCGATCGCACGTAAAACTGCGCTAAAAAAAAAAGGCAAAATGAGATCATATTTATTTTAGTGTAAAGATGTTGATCGCGTATTAATTATACAAGCGAAAACCCAAATTAGAGTTATGAATAAATTAGAGTAAAAGGACGTGACAGTATACGATTCGTCAGAATTTGTACTATTACCTATTTTACTGTGAAGATCCTGAAGGCAGATCTATTGTACCCAAATCAACGTTAAGGATCAATTAGAGTCATTTTTTTTTCGAAATCTTGAAATATCCAAGTTAGCGTTAATAACGCTAGTTATTTTTTAGCACTAATGATCTTGTAACGCTAATAAGGATTCAAGGTGTAGCACAAATAAGGGTGTTGTTCCGTCAGTCGTTTGTGTAATCGTACGGCCAACTCTACGTGCCATGGTCGATATTCCATCACGTAGAGCATGTAAAACACGTGTTCTATATTGAGTGGTACCACGTAAGCTTCGATCCGATATTGAATATCTTTCAATTTTTTCACACCGACAAATTTCAGTTCAAATCTTCACTTGCATACCATGTACCTGCATACTAAGTCATAATACGACACAACTTTTGTATGCAATTCTGTGTCCTCCATTGGACCACAGAATACAGGAAGCCTCTAGATAGTATTTAACTAACCCACTTTAAGCCACAACCACTGCTGCCCAAGAAGGCAAACTGACAATTTGACTGCACCCCTGTGTAGCCTGGACTCCCCTGAGTCCGTAGAAAAAAGAATCACTGAAAACTGCCAACCAGGCGATAAGTTATAGGGTGGCAAAGATGCCAATTTATACAAACTCTCTGAGAGAGAGGACTATCTACCTAAATTTTCCTAAGTCCTAGTTTTTCCTAATTCCCTCTCACAGCTCCTATCTACTGCCTGTACGAACCAATCACAAAACTGTATAGTACTAGAAAGTACTACTGCCGATGTACTTTCTGTACGGCCTCTGTACGACAAGGCCATTAGTGGACGCGTGTATACTTTCCACTCATCCGTACGTTCCTCGGAATTCCCGCGACCGAATGATGTCTCCCCACGTGGCGCCAGGTGATGCCACGTCACTAAATGCCAAAGTGACCACTCCGGGATTTCGGCGATGATGTGCGCCGTTGGATTATATGCGAAACGTAATCTTGGCCGGAATAAATACTTGCGCGATATTTGTTCCGATGTAGAAATAATGCGTGGTATCCGTTTTGAATTAGCGTCGTACGACGTACTTTATAAAACTGTATATATGTACGCCGTAAACAGTTTTAGTTAAATGAACTTTATCCTTTCGAACTAAATATATATCTATCACATACCATAGCACTTAGCATTGGTCCTAGTCTATTAGGATAAAGCTGACCGCTACCGATCGATTTGACGAACCGCAGGTACCGGGATCGAATCTCTGGTCCGTCAAGTATATTTTTAGTAACCTACTAAAAATAGCTGTCTGTTGAACTAAGGCAGCCATGGATCAACCTCTCTCTCTTTCCTTCAGTGACTACAACAAGTATGAGGGCTAGAGAGCGGAGGTGGAGGCAGGCTGTCCGTCCTGTTTCTTTTTCCTTTTATAAAACCATATTTAAACCTAGAAAATACTCTAGAAATCTATAAATTTCAACATTGTACTTTTTGCAAACGCCAATCTTATACGCCAACTAATTTTTTAGGGTTCCTGTTTTCGAACATGACGAAAATCCTTTGCCGGAAATTGTGTGACGAAAGAGAGTTGCCAGAAGTAGCGTGACGAAGGACCGTTCCGAGATGTAATTTTTTTTTTTTAGTTTTAGCTGCATTTTGAAAGTTACATACCATGTGCAAATATTGTGATTTTTCGTTGGTTGTCTATCATGACACGTAGCTTAATCCTCCAGCGTGTCGCGATTCTTTTTTTTTTGTAGCTGCCAACCCACTTCAGCTACAGAGGATAATGAAGTGAATGCCTCTCGAATGGATATCCGACGATCAGTGTTACCTCCTAGACCTTCGGAGAGTATTGGCAAGATTCTTTGTAATGTTGGTTTGCGTATAAAAACAAAATAAGTTGTATGGTTTGGTACGGATAGGCGCGGATTTATGTAAACTACACCGTGAATCTTAATTCGAGTTATGTACGCTAATTCTGTCACCCCAAATTTTAGCTTTATCACTATAAATAGAGTACATTATTCTAAATTATTCGTTACGTTATTTAAGGTACTTTTTGAATGAGCATTAATAACTCTAATACAGTGTCGTTTCAAACAGTGTGGCGTAGGGTCGGTGTCTGACTATGCAAAATTGTACTTTATTAAGTAAAAAGGTACAAATAATGATTTAGTACTGGCCGTTTTCATGTAACTGCGTTTTAACAAACCGCGTAATGTAAACGTCATAATGACGTGAAGCTGTACGTTTTGTCTGATTTTGTATGTATATAATTTACAGTTAATATATTCAGCGCCCAAATTTACGCCCAAATTAGAGTTATTGATAAATTAGAGTAAAGTTCCGTTGTGAAAAAGTTTTATCACAAAAATTAGAGTAAATAACTTTAATTATTTTTTTTACTTTTTTTACTCTAATTTTTTCTTTACTTTTATTACGATTCGCGGTGTACCCCACTTTTCGACTAATGGAACTTGACCCTTAGAAGCGTTAATGTTTTGTTCTATTTAGATGAGACACCCAAAATAGGATTGGTATACCTATTTGTTTCCTTACACAAATAATTTGTCTACCCTAGTAATGATTCACAGTTTACTACGTAATCATACTACATTTTATATCTATGTTCGAAGGTTGTTACATTTTTCAGTTTGTCCTTTTTGTCAAGCACTTTGTGCACAAGGTTGTACAAGGACAATCCTGTCTTTTTGTTATACTTCTTGTTTTAACCATATTTTAACTGTTTTATCAACTGTCTGGTTGTAGCGTACATGTCTGTCTAGATGGAGCAGAATACATTTTTGTCATTGCATAAGACCGCAACTTGACGACGTGGCCACCTTTACCACCTTGATTTTGCGTCGATTTTCCAGCAATCTTTAGGGTTTTAAGGAATTGTTCAATGATTGCGCTATTTATGACCTGTCTAATTAGAATCGCACGGCTGGAATCTTTCCAATCATTGGAAACGAACCGTGAAGTGACACACTTTGGGGGCCCAATGGACGCAAGTCCTGAGTGAGCCCGAATTTGACCCTGAGGGTTTACAATAAGCTCTAAGGGTAGAATTCCATTAGACGAAAAGTGTGGTTCGTTAGTGGATGCCGTACAACTTCGTACATATTCGTACCACGCCGTACCTTTTTTTTTTTTTGTCAGACGAAATATCGTTACTGGAAAGCTGTCGGGAAGCTCCAATGATGTAAGCGTAATTCTTAGCCGTTGGATATTCCATTTTTTTAGATCCGCGAAGCAATTGGGCACATCATCCAGTGTGACGATACTCTCCTCGCGAGGAGTGTTGTACGATACTAGACGTGTACCATTGGTACACGTGAAAAAGCAAAAAAAATATCCGCTTTGAACAAGCGATCACAGGTCTACACGGCGTATAGGCCATGTGCCTACGTCGTACGGTCCATGTGCCGGCGAGCCAAAAATATTTTGGCACGCTCCGTCTGACATCCACCGAGATTCAAAGTTTGCCGCGACCTTCAAAGTTTGTCGTGTCTTTTTGCCATTCCGTTTCGAAATTTTGATTTCCGTTTTCAAAATCAAAAATCTGGCCGCAAACTTTACGTACAAATCATTAACTACCTCTGGTCGTACAGGTATTTCGTTCTGACTTTCCGTTTGAAGATTTTCTTTAAGATTTTCAAATCAGGACTCTAACCTACATGGCGCCAATCATAATTGAGGAAGGTTTGTTATTGGCCCAACAAAATGGAATAGTCTTCCAGTAAACGATGCTATTAGAATTTTCCGTACGTTTACTGGGACCGCCTAATGGAATTCTACCCTAAAGGAGGGATTCACGTGCTAATAATGTTTTAGTTTTCACAAGTTCGTATCAAGAGCGAACGGAGCCGATTCCGTACATGTCATCTGGAATTAGGGTACGTCCCCATGTAATCGGTACTTTGATAAAGTATTTTGGACTGTAGTGAAGATTCCCCGTACTACTTTGAAGAGCGTCCCAATGTGCGAAAATGACATCGGAACTTTGACATGTGACGGTTGTAGACGTAGGTACAACTTGTGACGATTGAAGCCGACTACGAAACTTCCGACGATTAGTGACGCCAACAAAAACAACAACAGTGGTAGACGTCTAGATTTTTGTGAAATTGTAGATGTTTCGGGTTTGGTGACATTATGACGTCACGCTCACTTGTGACAACGTCGACGTCACTGATTCAAGAACTTTACGCCATGGTTTCCCGATGTCGTTTTTTCTACTTTTCTCATTCGACTTGCCATTAAAAAAAAACCTAAAAATTGTCAAAACAAATATTTTTCAAAGATCTTTCATTTTATATCAATAATGTCGTGTCTCGTTCTAAAAAGTGTGAGATAAAAGCGATAGTGTGAGAGGGAGAGGGGAGAGGCGACGACGACGAAAATATATCCAAAGGACCCATGAATGAAAGAGGAGGTCCGAGACCCCTGCAAATTTTTTTCCGTACATGCGCGTGACGGCCACGGAGAAAAATAGCGAGGACTCTCCCCATTCCAACAAATTTCGCTCTCGTGTGGCGCGTGCGTGGGTCGTTTTTCATTCGCTGTTTGGGCGGTACACCGCGAATCGTAATTAGAGTAAATTACTCTAATTCGGTCGCTCGAAATTTCGACTCTATGACATCAAATAGAATAAAACGATTCTAATTTTTTCATTATTCTAATTTAAGTAGGTTTAATTAGCGTAACAGAATTGTAATATAGGTTCGTTTTAAATAGTGTGGAGTACGGACGACGTTCGACCGTGCAAAACTGTACTTTTTTAAGTAAAAAAATACAAATAGTGATTTAATACAATCGCGCTCGCACGTAAAATCGGACTAAACGAAAAATCAATCACATCGAAAAAAAGCCGTTCGCATAACTCTCGTCCGTCGACAGCATCGTCGTCAGTGTGAACATTAACTGACATTCAACGCGACAAATAATGCTAGCGTCATAATGACGTCAAAACTATACGCACTGACAAATTTTGTACGTCCACGTAATTTAGTGTTTATAGTTTCAACGCGGATATTTATTGCCGACATAACCCAATATAGAGTACTTAAATAAATTAGAGTAAACTTCCACTGTGAAAAAGTTCTATCACATAAATTAGAGTTCATTACTCTAATTGTTTTTTTTTGGTTTTTTTACTCTAATTTTTTCATTACTCTAATTACAGTTCGCGGTGTACTTTTACTAAAATCACCCCCTCGAGGTGATTTTGGATGAAGTTTTTTTTTGGGCTGGACTCTCTTGCCCGGGGGTCGAACATGACGACAAACACGTCGTACATCCAAAGTATGAATTGACGTTCAATGTACTTTGGTAAACACGATGTTATCATACGGCTAAAGTTTTTGTCAAAGTTCCCTGAATTTTAGGGCAAAAAGACAGAGAAAAGTAGATACTTTAACACATGCGGCCGTACCCTAAATTGTAAATTTAGTACTACTCAGAGGTCGCAAAAGTAAAAATTTTACATAACCAAAACCGACCGTTCTTTTTTTTCAAAATCTGAGTAACCGACGCCCGACCGGGTTATGTCACGCTCCAAATTTGTTAACCATTAACCGACCGGCGTTTACGAAAATAAATGTTAACCGAAACTCGATTTCTCGCGACTAGTCGTGCCCGCCCGTAACCGAAAAAGTACAAAAATTATCTAATGTACGACGTATGAATAAGCCAATAATTACGATTTGTCGCGTTCCCTTAGATTTGCGAAATGAATAGTGTTTACTAACGTGTCAGATTTGCGACGCTTTGTCGCGTTCCCTAAGATTTGCAAAATAAATAGTGTACTACACCGTGAATCGTTATTAGCCTTATGTACTCTATATCGGCACCCCAAAATTTTGACATTGATACCTTAAATAAAACATATTACACTATTTAAGGACATGGACCATAATCTGCCACGTCTCCTGGCACTAAATTTGAATGACGCTATTTTTTTTCTTTACTCTAATAATTTATATAGTCTAATAACAATTCGCGGTGTTCCGTGTAAGATTTTTGCGACGCTTTGCCGCGTTCCCTAAGATTGCGAAATTAATAGTGTTACTACCGTGTCAGATTTGCGACGCCTTGTCGCGTACCCTAAGATTTGCGAAAAAAATAGTGTTACTACCGTGTCAGATTTGCGACGCTGACCATGATGTCATGTACTTCCACGATACCAAAGAGTACAAAGTACAATAATGTTGATTGTATAGACAGTACAAAATTTTCATTTTTTTTTGGTTTTTTGGTTGACCTACCGTAACCGACCGTTTTTTTTTCTGGTGAATCAACCGACCGCAACCGCCCGACCCTCAAAATTTGGCAACCGAATCCGTTCCAGTTTCGGCGCGGGCGGTCAGTTAACGGTCCATCACAGTTTCAGTTGACCGTTTGAGACCTCTGGTACTGTTGTAGTGTTGTGTATCGCTAGTGTAGAAATTAATGGTTTTAAAGTATTTTATAGGTCTGAATAGAAATAAAGAAGCCGAGGCAGTCTACCTCTAACTTCTCTCTCCAACTCTCAAACTTGTCGCAGTCACTGAGAAATTGGAGAGGAAGCTAGAGCCATGGCTACCTAGGCTATCCTGAGGTTTACGGGAAATTTATATTAGTTAGGGGATTATTTACTCAAAGGTATGTGCTGGCCACAGGATTTGATCCTAGTACCTGCCGGCCGACAGATAGTAGATAGCCAGGAGCCCTAGCCGTTAAGTCTAGAAGTAGTCTTACGAGCTATGTAGTACGATAATTAATTAAACATTAATTCGTAGGATAAATCATTTAACTATGATTGTTAACGGGATACATAGATTTGGTATGTAAAAGTACGAATTGCGGTACGGATAAGAAATCAATACCGCGCATTGATTTCGTATGCGAAACAAATACCGCGCATGTATTTATTACGACTACGATCAAATGCGAGTTTAATCGGACGGCCGGAATTAGCGCCGAGATCGCGGAAGAAGAATTCGGCGGTTTGTGGGCATCGCCACATCGGATGACACGTGGCGATGTTACATTAGAGCGCGACATCTCCGAGGATTAAAGGAGCGAATCCGGACATACCACGTGTGGACATTTAGGCCATGTCGTATAGTGTCCGTACGTAAAGTACACCGGCAGCTGTACTTTTGCGTACGGAAATGTAATCTGATTGGTTACGTACATCAGTAGATAGAGTTTGTGAGAGAGATAGGACTTAGAAAAATTAGAAGATAGGACCCTCTCTCCCAGAGAGCTTCTGTAAAAAAGGTCAATTTTGACCCTCCATAACTTACTGCTCAGGGGAACAAATTCATAGATTCTTTTTGCTATCGACTCAAGGGAGTCTTGCCTTCACAGGGGTGCAGGTGGTCAGTGTTTTTGTCTACCAGGGTGGCAGTTCTTTTTGTTGAAACACAAAGGGGTCAGGATTATCCTAGAGGCTTCTTGAAAGCTGTCCACTCTGAGGACTTATGGAGGTCTTAGAGTTTCAGGTTATGGGCCCACCCTCTAGGGTACCAATCTTTAATGGAACTGGCTTCATATACTGCGAAAGTATGATGATAGGAGCTCTATGCGAAAAAAGGTTTTGGGGGATAGTGAGTGGACGATTGGGGCGTCCATCAAGTCTTCGAATTCCTCCGGGTTTGGAGGAAGCAGATTCACCAGGAAAGAGGATTCACCTTCAACGGAGGAAACAAAAGAAGAAGAGGTGGTGGACAAAGGAAAGGAGAAGGAGGCGACCACACCAATAGCAACTAGTTCGGCATTCATGTCACCTATTACGACAAACGAGGAGAATGATACTGAAACCTGGGACTTCAACAATATAGCAACAAAACACTTCATCCTACGCCATCTCACTCAAGGACTTGCATGTCCTCATTTGCAGGTAGAAAGGGCATCCGATCTTTGGATGGCTCTTATAGAGATGTACCGAAATGGTACAATTCAGCAACAACAGTTGGCTGATCAGAAAGTTAAGGAGTATGTATACAAAGGGGGGAATATGTTCGATTTTTGCAATGAGCTTGCTACACTCTTCATGGAGCTAGAGAGTGCGGGAAAAGTTTTTAGTGAAAAAGAAAAGGTTAACTGTTTACTGATGAAGTTACCTGATGAGTTCGAGAACATAGTCAACCGTGTGCAGGACTTGCCGGACTGAAGGTGGATATGGAACTCAGTGGTAGGGATGATTGTTGTTCGAGAGAATACGATTGAGATCCGAAGGGGAGGAAAGAGTGGCCAAGCCTTGGCAACAGCGACCGATTGGAGGAACAATCTTCCCGGAAACCAATCGGAAACTATGGGGATTGTTAGCAGAAAAAACCGGTTGACGAGTTCGAACGAAGGGCTAACAAAGGTTAATGTCATTTTTGTAAGAAACCGGGGCACTATATGGCAGAGTGCACTAAGCTAACCGAGCTTCGGTTAAAGGAGGGGCAGACCGGTGGTACCCTGAGAGGAAAGAAAAAGGCCCTTGTCACACAGGTACTTGAGGCGGAATCCGAGGACGAAGACGATGAGTTTCTTTTGGATGAGGAGTTGGAGGCGAAAAATGAGGTTGAGATTCCACGAAGGCAGAAATGTGCTTACGGTGGATTGAAAGGTGAAGCAGGCTGGATTATAGATTCAGGTGCCTCCATGCACATGTGTAAGGATAGGCACCTGTTCACTAAGATAAAAAAGATTCCTACCGTAGAGATAGAGTACGGGGATGGGAGGATAGTCACCACTACTCTTGTAAGATCGGTAGATCTGAAAGTGTTAGTAGAAGGAAAGACATCCATATTAACATTCTCCGATGTATTATTTATTCCGGAGCTGAACAAAAACCTTATCTCTACATCAGTATTAGATGATAAGGGTTTTTTCACTAGCACTAGGGAAGGAGTCTTTACTGCTAGTTTTGAGGAGGATGTCTATTTCATTGCTGAGAAAGGTAGCCATGGGATGTTTACGCTGATCTTAAGTAATGAAACAAAGAAACTTTATTATGCTGGTGTTCATGATATTATGATGTGGCATAAGAGGCTTGGGCATGTGAATCTAGATAAGTTAACAGAGATGAAAAAGATGGGAGTGGTGGAAGGGATTCAGTTCAGTGAGAGTGATGATATAAGTGATTGTGTGGATGTGCTCAAGGTAAAGCACACAGATTACCCTTTCCTAAAACTGCCACCTATAAAGGAGAACAAATTATAGATTTAGTACACACAGATATTTGGGGACCGGCTAGAGTGCCCTCACCGGGGGGGAAGAGATTTATGATGACTATAACTGATGATTGGTCTCGGTATTCCCGGGTGTATTTTTTGAAAAACAAGTCAAAAGCTCAGGATTGTTTTAGACAATATAAAGCATGGAGCGAAAAACTCCATGAAACTCCAATCAAGAGAGTAAGGAGTGACAATGGTGGAGAGTATACTTCTAACTAGTTTGAAGATTTTTTGAGGGAAGATGGGGTTCAACACCAAAAGACAGTTCCAGAAAATCCGGAACAGAATGGGGTAGCTGAAAGGTTAAATAGAACACTAAGTGATAGTGCTAGAAGTATGTTGTCGGATAAGAAGATAGGAAAAAGGTTTTGGGTAGAAGCAATGAACTGTGCTAATTACCTCAAAAATAGAGTTCTTACTTCAGCTATAAAAGATCAAACACCTTATGAGAGATGGACAGGCCGGAAACCAGACTTATCTCATTTAAAGGTTTTCGGTAGTCAAGTATTCAGTCTAGATACAGATCGGTCTAATTGGAAGCTAGATCCTAAAGGAAAACCGGGATACTTATTAGGATATGATGAAGATGTTAAAGGATATAGAGTTTATGATCTAAAAAGGGAAGATATAATCTTAGTAAAACATCTAGTGGTTATGGATGAAGGAAAGTCTGTGGATCCCTTCAAATATACGAAGTCAGTAAAAATCAGATTTGAGTAAGAAAATTCTGATGACTTTGAGCTTCCTAACTATCCACGTTTTAGAGACGATGACATTCTTGCAGGTACAAATCAGACCGAGAAGAGCTCGGCTGTGGAAACTCCAGTGACAACTCTACCCGAAGCAGAAGACGTGGTGGAAATTGATTCGGAATTAAGGGATAGGGGAGAAGCCGAGTTTGTTCGAAAGAATCCACGAGAACCATCTATTCCGGCCTCAGATTTTGAGGGGGGAAGGAGGAGTAGCAAAAGACTACAAGAAAAGCAGGTTAAAAACAAGGTAACTAAACTATCTCATCAAGATGAACCTCAAACTTATGGAGAGGCAATGACTTGTCCAGAAAGAAATCGGTGGAAGACAGCCATCAATGAGGAGATGGCCTCAATTATGGCAGCCGATACTTGGGAGCTGGTGGATTGTCCACTTAACCGAAAACCAATCGGTTGTAAGTGGGTTTTCAAATTAAAACTGAACCTAGATAACACAATCGAGCGCTACAAGGCCCGACTAGTGGCAAAGGGATTTACACAAAAGGAGGGAATTGACTACGAGGAAACCTTTGCCCCGGTGGTCAGATTTCCCTCCGTCCGCATACTTCTCAGCTTGGCAGCAGCGGAAGACATGGAAGTGCACCAGATGGACATCAAAACAACCTTTTTGCATGAAGAATTGGAAGAGGAGATCTTCATGCGACAACCCGAAGGGTTTGTGGAGGAAGGAGAGGAGAGTAAGGTATGCCGGCTGATTAAATCTCTTTATGGTTTGAAACAGGAGCCTCGACAGTGGAATAAGAAGCTTCATGAGTTTCTTACCGGTCTGAATACATCCGGAACAACTCAGATCACTCAATCTATGTTTTCGAAGATGAGGAAGGTTTTATATTTATTGCAATTTATGTTGATGATTTGCTTGTTTTAAGTAAATCAATGAAAAAAATTAATAAACTAAAAACCGATCTTAAGGGGAGATTTGAAATGAAGGATATGGGGGAAGCAAAATATATTTTGGGGATTCAAGTAGAGAGAGACCGAAAAAGAAAAATTATAAGATTGACTTAAAAGGAAGCAATAAGGAACATGCTGGAAAAATTTCAAATCGATAAAGCTAATAGTTGTACAACTCCAATGGAGTTGAAGAAGGGAAGTGAGGGGAGTGAGGAAGAAGGAGTCATAGTCTTAGACAAGGAATTATCTCCTGAAGAACAAAACTTCATGCAGACTATTCCTTATAGTCAAGTAGTGGGAAGTCTAATCTATTTTATGAATTGTACCCGACCGGATTTAGCTGCAGCTGTAGGAGTGCTGAGTAGAAGTCTAAATGCTCCCACTAAGAGGGATTGGGAGGCAGCTAAGAGTGTCCTTAGATATTTGATAGGAACTAGGGATCTATGGTTGCATTTGGGTGGGGAGAATACTGGCATCACTACTTGGAGTGATTCCAGTTATGGTGATGCTCCGATGAGGAGATGCACTTCTGGATATGTATTATATGTGGGTGATGGGGCTTGCTGTTGGAGTAGTAAACAGCAAAAGGTTAATACTCAGTCCACCATGGAGGCTGAGTATATGGCCTCTTGCTTTGCTGTAAAAGAAGTGATGTGGGTCAAGTCTTTGTTTGGTGAGCTTGGTCATCTTAAGAGAGGTGTTCAGAAAATATTTTGTGATAATCAAGCAGCAATTGCTATTTCTGCCAATCCTAAACATCATTTTAAAGCCAAACATATGGACATTAGACTCAGCTTTGTTAGAGAGAAAGTAGAAAATAAAATAATTAGTTTAGAGTATCGACCAGATAGTGAGATGGTAGCAGATATGATGACCAAACCTGTGCCTTCCCCTAAGCTAATTTTTTGCAAGGAGAAGTGTGGTCTGAAATTAAAGATTGACTAGAAAATAAGGGGAGTGTAGAAATTAATGGTTTTAAAGTATTTTCTAGGTCTGAATAGAAATAAAGAAGCCGAGGCAGTCTACCTCTAACTTCTCTCTCCAACTCTCAAACTTGTCACAGTCATTGAGAAATTGGAGAGGAAGCTAGAGCCATGGCTACCTAGGCTATCTTGAGGTTTACGGGAAATTTATATTACTTAGGGGATTATTTACTAAAAGGTATGTGTCGGCCACAAGATTTGATCCTAGTACCTGCCGGCTGACAGATAGTAGATAGCCGGTATCCCTAGCCGTTAAGTCTAGAAGTAGTCTTACGTGCTATGTAGTACAATAATTAATTAAACATTAATTCGTAGGATATATCATTTAACTATAATTGTTAATGGGATACATAGATCTGGTATGTAAAAGTACGAATTGCGGTACGGATAAGAAATCAATACCGCGCATTGATTTCGTAAGCGAAACAAATACCGTGCATGTATTTACTACGGCTACGATCAAATGCGAGTTTAATCGGACGGCCGGAAATAGCGCCCAGATCGCGGAAGAACAATTCGACGGTTTGTGGGCATCGCCACATCGGATGACACGTGGCGAAGTTACATTGGAGCGCGGCATCTCCGAGGATTAAAGGAGCGAATCCGGACATACCACGTGTCGACATTTAGGGCATGTCGTACAGTGTCCGTACATAAAGTACACCGGCAGCTGTACTTTTGCGTACGGAACTGTAATCTGATTGGTTCCGTACATCAGTAGATAGAGTCTGTGAGAGAGATAGGACTTAGAAAAATTAGAAGATAGGACCCTCTCTCCCAGAGAGCTTCTGTACAAAAGGTCAACTTTGACCCTCCATAACTTACTGCTCAGGGGAGCAAATTCAGAGATTCTTTTTGCTATCAACTCAAGGGAGTCTTGCTTTCACAGGGGTGCAGGTGGTCAGAGTTTTTTTCTGCTAGGGTGGCAGTTCTTTTTGCTGAAACACAAAGGGGTCAGGATTATCCTAGAGGCTTCTTGAAAGCTGTCCACTCTGAGGACTTATGGAGGTCTCAGAGTTTCAGGTAGAGTTTTGTCGATATCCAATATGTCCCTATTTTGGCTTATAACTACACTACAGTACAGTACTGTACTGGTAAGGTAAGGTACAGTACTGTAGTTATAGGCATATTATACTCGGAAAACACGCTTAGTCGTAAAATACGCATAGTACGAGGCGACAAGATATACGTTTACACCCTAGTTGTTCAATACGCACGTTTTTTTCATTTTTTCCAGTTTCTACGTATTGTACTTGACTTTTAAAAAATACGCAAAAAAACGTCTACTGTAAACTGAAACTGACATTTTACGGCAACTAATAAACAAAATACTGTAATTGTTAGATTTTCTACGGAAACTGTACAGTAGTTAACAAAAAAGATTCGAAGCACGTATCCGTACTTTCTATTAAGTAAACCGAACAGAATGTACATGGATTGTACGTGAAAATAATGTGACCTCTACAAATATTTCCAAAAAGAGACGCTGCGGCGTCACACTATTTGAGCGTCGTGAGTTCAAATTTTGTACGGGCGTCTTCTTCAAATTTCGAAAAGAAGCCTCCATTGTTACTTGAACAGCTGGACGCGAAAAGGGAGGGAGGGAGGGAGGGAGGGAGAGAGAGAGAGAAGGGGGAAGCGGCTAAGAGAGGTGGAAAGAGGGGGAGGGAGAGAGGGGGAAAGAGGTGGAGGGAGAGAGGGGGAGAGAGAGAGAGAGAGAGAGAGAGAGAGAGAGAGAGAGAGAGAGAGAGAGAGAGAGTGTGTGCAAAAAAACAGGACTCGGGCTCGAAATGTACCTGGATAGCGATTACGTCCGGATCAATTTTTTTTACAAATTCGAAAAATTCGTCGCGATCATTTTTTAATCGCAAATAAAAACTATTTGCATTCCACGACATAAATTTGCACGGGGATTTGGTATCAAAAATAATTTTTTCTTCGCTGCCCGGATCCTGAAAACTTTTGCTTTTTTTCCCAAAAATATCCATAAAACTCTTGGTCACCTTCAATTCGCTTCCGTCTCCGGATCCTTTTACATTTTCTTCGTCGTTTTTTCTCCTATTTTCTTCACAAATTACCTCACTCTCTTCTACCAGTTTTATTTCCTCTTTTCTTTCCACCCAAATTTTTTCCTCATTTTTCAAAACCCCATTTCTTTCCTCCTTTCTATTTCCCCCATTTTTTTCTTCATTTTTTGCCCCATTTTTTTCTTCGAAACATTCGGTTTTTTTTTCCTTCCCAACTCTCTCATCCAGAATTTCCTCAATTTCCGCGCAATTTCCTCTCAAACACTGATTCCCGGGATCCCCCGCATTTCCCGGAGTGCCACGTGGCAATGCAGGTTTTGTCGTTTTCTGTTTTTTGAGAGAATCCTCCCGCGTAATGGGCTGATAAAACCGCTTCATCAAGTCTGCCACGTGGCAAATGACGTGTCAAAACACGTAACACATCCAGTCCTGATCTGCCACGTGGCAGAAAAGATAGAGAGACAGGTGGAGTGGAGGGAGAAGGAGAGAGAATAGGACAGTGGGGAGGGAATCAGGCTTCAGAGATCTTGGCGTTGAAACGTGCCACGTGGCATCTGGCGATTACGTGTACATCAAGTTTATAAAGAGAAAAAAATTGCCACGTGGGGAGTCGGTCACCATGTGGGAAACGTGGCGAGATGGAGGGTGACACGTGGCAAAAAAAGTCATGATGACCGCGATTCGCTCTCCGTACAGTACACCGCGAATCGTAATTAGAGTAAATTACTCTAATTCGGTCGCTCGAAATTTCGACTCTATCACATGAAATAGAGTAGACGATTCTAATTTTTTCATTATTCTATTTAAGGTAAATTTTAATTAGCATTTTCAATTCTAATATTGTTTAGTTTTAAATAGTGTGGAATACGGACGACCTCCGATCGTGCAAAATTGTACTTTATGTATAAATAAAGTACAAATAACGATTTAAAACAGGCCGTTATCATGTAACTGCGTTTTAACAAACCGCGTAGTGCAAACGTCATAGTGAAGATAAACTGTACGTTTTTCCAAATTCTGTACAAATACCTTATTTACAGTAGAGGATATTAACGTGCCAAATTAGAGTACACCGCATAAATTAGAGTAAATTCCTTTCTGAAACAGTTCTATCACATAAATTAGAGTAAGTTACTCTAATTATTTTTTTCTCTTTTTTTACTCTAATTTTTTCATTACTCTAATTACGATGCGCGGTGTACATGTTCAATTCATTATTTTTAAATGTACGGATTTGTACGGAAAAAAACTTTAACGTTTTTTACGATTTTTTCAAATCGACCTCTCCAGTTTCTACTTATTGTACGCGTGTTCGAAACGTGCGTAAAATACGTTTTGAACAACTATGGTTTACACCATAGTTTAAAAAGTAGGCGTTTCTATTGTAGGCCTTTTGTAGGCGCCTTTATCGTAAGTTGTGTTATGGGTTTTTCATGTGATCTTCTTAGATCACTACGTTTATCAGAGACCGTTCGATCCTCCGAATCCGACGGTTTAAATAAAAATACCTCAAAACTCACAGAAAAATATTTTTTTGTCCGAATGTTTTTCAAAATTTAGACATGACGTTTAATTTTCTATCGATCGATGTGCAACTCAACCCTGTTACTATTTTTTTCATTTCGCGACCAATACAATATGGGTCTTAAGGTCATATTGTATGTTTTGCGTACAACAGGCATATTGTATGTGCCTACTTTAACCTACTTTTGAACTATGGTTTACACATGTTTTCGCACTTTTAGTTTACGCATTTGGCATTTTGAAGTTTAAATTTGTTCGGCATTCTGCCGCACCAATTCTGCAATTTTGTAGCAGTTGTGACTGAAGAATGGTATTTAGGGTTTCTTAGGGTTTCTTTAAAGTGACAAGAAAGAAGAACTCTAAGAAGTGGAAAGACATCAGAAGGCAAGGAGAATTGCAGAACTCCAACAGAAGGACAAGTTTAGGAAAAATTGAAAGGAAACAACACAGAGAATAAGTTAAAGTAGGAAAAAAAGTAGGGTTTATAGAAAAATAGAGATAGAAAGGATTGAAATACGCTTAAGGAGATAAAGAACCGGTGGTTAAGGGTTTACTCTAGCCATGGAAATGGACGATGATCCTGAATACAACGGCTTTTTAGACAACGGATCCATGGAAGGCGGGTTTCCTTCTACTGGAGTAATGGATTTTTCTGACGACGCTGTAATTTCCATTTCCCAGCAAAAAAGGGAGAAAAAGAAATCCAAAAACAAAAAAAGTGGAGGATTTGAGACTTTAGGACTAAGCTTGCCAATTTTTAGAGCCATTAAGAGAAAGGGCTATCAAGTACCAACTCCAATTCAGAGGAAGACTTTGCCTTTGATTTTGGCTGGACACGACGTTGTAGCCATGGCTCGCACAGGATCGGGAAAAACTGCGGCTTTTCTTCTTCCCATGTTGGAAAAATTAAGAGCCCACACTGCAAAAGCAGGTGCAAGAGCGGTTATCCTTTCTCCTACAAGGTATGTCACTCTCTCCCTCTCTGTCTCTCGACAAGGTATGTCACTTTTTCCGTCTCTGCCTCTCTCGTCCTCTCTGTCTCTCTCGCCCTTCCAGTTCTGTCTCACCTGGTCTGAGGTTTCCTCTCCCTTCCGTAGGTAGCATCTCTCTTAGACTCCGGGTCAATGGCTCTAGGGACCATGCTGATCACTCTTTGTGAAACGATTCATTTCTCGGCTGTTTTTCCTTTCCCCCCTCTTTCTTTTTGTCCCTGTGTCTCAGTTGTCCTCCTTCTTACACCATTGATAACTATTAATGTTAAGACAATTATCGAGTTTTACAATTAGTTTCTGTCGTAAGTTTTGTGGCATTAATACCATAAAAAAACGACTCTCTTAGCCTTTGATTGTTTTATATTCAAGTTACAATCCCATAATGAACAATGCATGGAATAACTTTTTTTATGATAAAACGATGGCAAATTTTGCACTTATCGTAGTAGCGATTGACTCTAAGCGTATTAGGTTCGTATTGTTGTCATATGTAGCATTCCACTTGTTAAAACGAGGATGAAATGGGGGTTAACGTTTTGAGTTGGTTAATCAAACCCGTTTCAACCAAACACACAATTTGATTTGCGCATTTTACCAGTAAAGGTTGGTAGCGACTTTCACATTATGAAAGCAGATTAAGGTTTTATTGTTATTTCCTTCCGACCTTTTTGAATGCTACATCAATTTCCGGAAGAATCGACAAGATTTGAATGGAATTGAAAAAGTACACCGCCCATCGCTATTAGAGTTAGTGACTTATTAGTGTTGCCATTTTCTTAGAATTAACTACACTAGATTATGTTTTTGCAACGTGGCTTATTGTGGGCCACTCATTAAAATAATGTTATTAATGCTAATTTGTGATTTTGGGTAAAAAAAACTACTACTTTAGAATGAATCTCTAATAGCGATGGGCGGTGTACATTCCTTATCTTTATTAGAGATGTTGCAGTGGGAAGCACATTTTCAGGTTTTGTATGCCAGCAGCACTACTTTGCCTACTGGGGTTGCCTGAGAACCTCAAAAGCGTTTGCAAAAAGAGTATCAGCTTGTGACTTACATTTTACGCTAGATACTCCTCCTATGATACCTTTAAGCTGAGGGTTACAGCAGTGATCCCATGTTAGGTCAGAATTTGGAGAAAGTTAATTTGGGTTTTGCTATTGTCAGTGCAGAGAATTGGCGTTGCAAACGTATAAGTTTTGCCATGAGCTTGGTCGTTACACCGATCTTAGAACGGTACATTTGGTGGGAGGGGATTCTATGGAGGCACAGTTTGAAGAATTAGCAAAAAATCCGGACATTCTTATTGCGACACCTGGCAGGTTGATGCATCACCTGTCAGAGGTGGAAGGCATGTCATTAAGGAGTGTGGAGTATGTTGTTTTTGATGAAGCAGACAGGTTATTTGAGATGGGTTTTGCAGAGCAGTTGCGTCAGATCCTTCATCATATGACTGAAACCAGACAGACACTTTTGTTTAGTGCAACCATGCCCAGATTATTGGCAGAGTTTGCAAGGGCGGGTCTGAGGGATCCCCAGCTCGTCAGACTGGATACTGACACTAAAGTTAGTCCGGACCTTAAAATGGCATTTTTCACTTTAAGGCATGAGGAGAGACCGGCTGCATTACTACACCTGTTGAGGGAGGTTATTCCAGCTGGACAGCAAACAATTGTGTTCGTTTCCACAAAGCATCACGTTGAATATCTGAACGATCTCCTGCAGGCTGAGGGCATCTCACCTTCAGTCGTCTATGGATCTATGGATCAAACCGCTCGTAAGATCCATATTGCAAAATTCCGGGCTCGTAAAACGTTTCTTCTGATTGTGACAGATGTTGCCGCAAGAGGCATTGACATTCCACTTTTGGATAATGTAGTGAATTACGACTTTCCTCCGAAGCCGAAACTTTTTGTACATCGAGTGGGCCGGTCTGCTCGAGCTGGCAGAATGGGTACTGCTTACTCTTTTCTTACTCCGGACGAGCTTCCATTTCTTTTAGACTTGCATTTATATTTTTCACGTCCCCTTAGGCCGGCACCTACAGAAGACGACATCGAGGCTGCCGCTAAAGGGCTAAAGGGAGAATCTCATGACAGCAATCCAGTATTGGCTGCAGTGGAAGCGGCTCTCTTGAGGGGAGAGACGGTGTATGGCCGATTTCCGCAAGCTTCATTGGATTTAGGAATGGAACGAGTTCGCGAGCTGACTGCAACTAACGACTCTATTGGAGTGTTGAATGGTGTGGCATCACGAGCTTTCCGGCTGTACATGAAGACTCGTCCAGCTGCATCAGCAGAATCTGTAATGCGGTCGAAAGGTCTTTCAAAGGAAGGTGTTCATCCCATGTTGCGACAAGTAGTGGGGAGTACGGAGGCAGCGGCAGCAGCTTTCGCTGAGCATTTGAAGAACTTTAGGTGAGGCCTCATTTTACTTGGGATGGCCGTCTGTAATTCTGTGGTTAACTTCAAATGAAAAGGTGTTTTTTTAAAAACAGTTTTTGGAAGTCCACCTAAATGCCAGAGATGATTGTGTGGTTAATGGTGACTCTTGCACAGCTTCGACCTTTTACTTGGGATAATTTACAGTAATATATATTTTTTTCACTTTTTTTTTTTTGGTGGAGGCAATGTTCACCTACCATCTGCAGCACTAACCATTACGCTAAGTGTCCTAAACACCTTTAAGGGGTTTCATACTGCTGGGTTTACAGGCCAAAGCAAACTGTTTTGGAAGCTGAAGCTGAGTCTGCAAGATCAAAAAATAACAAGGTGAGGTTATTTTTGCGTTGCAGTTTCTTCCAGGTTGGCCAAATTGTTGGGTTGACCTACTTCAAACATATACTTTTCTGGTTTGAAGCCATTTTTGATTAAATGTCAAATTTGGAAGCCATGCCATTTTGCCACATGTTCTCACAGCAAGAGAACATCGTTGATACCGTTAGGGCTCACTTTGGATGCAGACAAAGAATAAAACGGGAAGAAAAAAACAAAACAAGTATATTTTCATGAGTTGTGTATGTCATAAATTGGCCTGAACATAACTTGTGGCAAGATTTTATGGCCCATACCCCCGATCATTGTTTCTGCTATGGGTCCTGATTTTTTCTGGTTGGGCTGTCTGTTTGGAATGTATGTTCTACTACGCAATTAACAATATTGCAAATCGTTCCATAAGTATTGGGATAGAATTTGATTGTACTTTCTTTAAGGAATATATACACTGCTGTTCAAATTTGAAATTTGTCTAAATTCAAGCCAAACTGATATAATTGGTCAGAATTGTGTTTGGACTAGGTTTCAATGCGCAAACGTTCATCAATAGGATTCCCACACTTGCTGTAAATTTTACAGTAATGGGCGAGTTTTACCGTAGGTGTATGGACTTCTGATGTACTAAGTACAATTTCCGCATTTTACTGCCATGCTGCAGCAAAAACATTTACAATAAATTTACGGTTGCGTAAGTGGACTTGTGAGACATATGCCATGTTTCCCTCTCACTAATGAATGAAAGGGTACGCTGCCCATCCCTGTTAGTGTTAAAAAAAAATCGGGCAGTCAAAAGTTTTTTTTTTCATCGCACGGGTTTTCGGTTTTCAATCGTGACATCACGATTGGAAGGTAAGGCCATCAGTTTCCAATTGTTTGCCCCAGGAAAAAATCCAAGAATAGGTTACGAAGTTAAACACCTTTGACTGCCCGAAAAATGCTAGCCACTAACAGCAATGGGCAGCATAGTTACCTGTGCGGCACCTCCATTCTTGCTGTAGATTTGCAGTAACGTACAAACTGGTAACATGCGCACCAGTAAATGGAAAACATAGCTATTCAGGACCAGTAAAAACAGATAATATAATTTTTTTACCAATCATTACGCAATGTCTTCTAGATTGTCCGATGACGCAAATGTGTGAATGGGGAGAATTGAAAAAGAGCAAATTGCCTGGTTAAGAGGAAAGAATCCTCTGGAAGTCTGGAATTTCTATAATTTAGGGTACGTTTGGGCAAGAGAATTGTTGGTGGCTCGATAGTAAATGTGACTCATACAAAAACTATACTCTGAGTCGTTTGTCACTCTGAAATTCCAATAACCATCAAATGGCATTGTGGCATGCCTTTTTTAGTCTGACAGTTATTGTTCGATTTTTGTACATTTAGAACACTGTTACTGGAGATATCACAGTAAAATTTGCAAGTGTGGCAACCCTATGAGTAAGAACAACCTCACTTAGTTTACAGAGGCAGCGGACAATCTAGAAATAATATGCGAAATAAGCATTTAAAGTGTTTAAACATAGATTTCTGGTCATGGTGTGAAAAAGCATGATTATGACCCACACTATTGTCTACTTTTTTTTTTTTTTCACTTCTCTGACCTTGCACTTTATTTAAATCGAATTCAAAATTGTTGATGTAAAACAAACTCACATTTTACCTCCTTTTTTTTTGTTCCGAACTGTTTAACCTTTCTACGAGTGGAACAATTGTGTATGCTGATTTGATATTTGTCAAATATGCAATTTGTTAGGCATTGCTCTTCTTTCTGGGCATCAGCAATTGACACTTAAACTTACGTTTTTTTGGCAGTTCAAGGTGGATATTGCGAGTGAAGTGATGCGTAAAAAACGAGAAGTTCATTCTGAGGCGATTGCAACAGCTCAGAGGAAAGCCCAAGAAAGGGCGTCAGTCAATGACATTGCCTCTTATGACATGGTACTTCCGCGCCCTTTGGGAATTTTTCTCTTGCCCTCCCTTAGAACCAGAGGATGTCTGCTGGTTTTCCATGGAGAGTTTAACACTTGATGGAATTTTTGTATGTTTTCCCTGGAATTACCGCACTCCATGTACATATTTTCTTTTCAATACTCAATCATTAGTGTGGTTTAACAGTTGATGGCAAGTGGTCTGAATGCATCACGTCATTCTAAAGTGCCTGAATTGAGGATGTATTTAGCGTTGTTATTTCGGAGTTTATGCAATTTTAATTAATTTGAACCAAGATCATATAGTATGGCCAGAATCAATAACTATGTTCTTATGTGTAGATTTCTGACGGAGAGCCTTTAAGTCTGGTGTATGCCCCAATTTATGTGGAAATCCTTTTTAAGTTTGAAGCATTGCTTATTGACAGGAAAGAGAGGATAATTCACATTCTGTTGAAGAACCAGTACCAGTTGTGGCAAAGAAAAGGAAAAGAAAGGAAGTTGCGGAAGAGGGTGAGTAGAAAGGTTCCAAATTGTTTGGCCTGGCATTTTCATCCTGCTCTTTTTCAGGTTGTGACAACAGTCAATGGTTTATGATTAATGTGTATTTTTTTTGTTTATTCTTTCGTCTTGATTTCAAAATCAGTTATTCTCCACCAGAGGCAAGCTTAACAGAGATGCCTGATAAGTGTTATATGTTCTCATTCCATTTTTCTTCTTTTCTAAAATGCAATTGAGGTTATCTTTTATTTGTCACTGTTGGGAAGTTTTCTCAAGGATTTAATGCGTGTGTTGCAGAAAACCCAGAAAAGTTGAAGCAACCAAAAAGTTTTCGCGATGAAGAGTTTTTTATTAGCTCTGTTCCACAGAATAGGGTAAGCACCAGAACAAAATTCACCTTTTGCCCGCTTATATTGTTTATGTTCAGACGGAAAAGTTTTGGTCATCGGAAATTATTAAATCTCCAATGTGAATATGAGAGAAGGAACTTCTTGTAGCCAGAGATAAGAAGTTTTAAGCTGTACTACTAAGTAAGGAGTGTTCGGGAGAGAGGTCCGTCCATCCTTATTAGAGTTAAAGGATTTTTTTCGTCAGTCAAAGGCGTCTAACTTTGTGATCGACTGTTGGATTTTTTTCCTGAGACACAAGCAATCATGGTCTTACCCTTCGATCGTAATGCGGGATTGAAAATCAGAGACTTGTGTGAAAGAAAGTATTGCCCGGAGAATGTTTAATTCTAATTATGGTGGGATAGTTGAGGTAGAATTTCTGTGAGTTGTTTAAACACTCGTGTGTGTTTTGCAGTTTGCAGAACGAAGCTTAACAATAAAAGGAGGGAGTGCGACCAAGCACGAAGGTTTTCAAAATAGTAGGTGCGTCATTTGGACTTAATGACTTTTGTAGACATCTAATGTTTGTATAGTGAATTTTTGGGCGTTTCTAAGAACTGCAGGATGAAGGAAGAGGTATATGGTAATATTGCATTATTATTTTTTGTCATAAAGTCTCACCGTCCAGTCCTTTTGGTTCTTTTTTTTCCAAGTGAATTCATCAATGTGGGTATTTTATGTTGAAGATTTTTAGCAATATGAAGCACTTCGTTTTATGTGATTATCTACCGTTATGTGATGCTTTCTGTAACGAATATCAAATGACCTAAGGATTGGTTATGTATTTCATGTGTGTCACCTTTTTATATCCCATATTGAAATAAGCCGGACTGTGTGTGTGTTTCTTGCGGAAATATTTTTGTAGAACTTCTACTCTTAACTTCTTCTATCCCCTGATTTAGTTTTCCATGTACATGACTAGTTAAGGCAAGGAAATGCAGAGCTTATTATTGAAGGCACTGAGGTATTGGGGATTTCGGGGTTTGGGTTAACAGATTAGATGCAGAAGTTTTGGATCTTGTCCCGGAAGACGCCGAGGGGGTGAAGCAAACTCGATCGAGTTATCAATGGGATAAGGTGGGTTCAAGGAGGGAAGTTATGGCGAGGGCCAGAAATGAGAAATGTTTGGAAATATAGGGCAACGAGAAGTTATAACGTTTAATTTTGAGGTTTAATTTTGTTGTCAGAGGAATTTGTTAAATAGTGGGATGATCAGGTTCTGGTTAGTTTCCTTCTCTAATGAAGGATATGAATATTTTGCTCATTATCGTTCGATCCTTGGGAAGTCCTTCAGGAAAGCACGGAACTTGTGTGATGGCTGGTTGATGGGACAATTTTTAATCTAAAGATTTTTGGGAAAGTTTGTCGAGTTTTTAATTATGTCTGTCTTATGATACTTTTTCAAATCACTACAATTTGGAACATGGCGTTTATGGGTACAGAAAGGCAAAAAATACGTGAAGCTCGGAAAGGGAGAAAAGATGTCAGCCACTGGGAAGGTATAATGCAACCTTGTCTTTCCTTTTTCCACATCCATTTACGAAATACAATTCGTAATTTTCACGAGGATGAATATGGGTAATAATAATAGGATATTTTTAAGGCAAATTTTCTTGCTGAGTTCATGCTAACAAAAACAAACACCATGAATGGATTTTTGTGGTCAGATCAAGACAGAGAGTGGCGCTAAAGTGAATTCCGGCAATCGTGGCATCTACAAAAAGTGGAAGGAGAAATCGCACATGAGAGTTTCAACCGCAGGAGAAGAAACAGGCTATGGAGATTCTAAAGGTACTTATGGTGGGCTCTCATGGGAAATACGATAGATTTCACGAAAACGTAGGTCTTTGGAAATTGCAATTGGGAACGCTGAGGGAAAAATCATGGATCTCTCTCTCCCCCCTCCCGCCCTCCCTTCCCCCTCCCTCCCCGTCGATTTTGCCTTTTCGAAAAAAAAACTGAAAGTTCGATAATATAGGTGTGGAATCTCTCATTCATCTCCTCCCCTCCCCTGTCTCCTTACTCTCGATGATAAAGGCAGAGCTGATATTGAGAGGCTTGGTCCTGACATGCAGGTGGAGGGGAGAGTGGAGGAGGGGGGAGAGGGAGAGGCGGTAGGAGAGGAGGGAAGGCATCGGGAAGGGTTCCAAATGCCCATGTGAGGGACGAGTTGAAAAGCATCGATGAGGTTCGAAAACGTCGACAAAAAGCTTCCATGCGAGGGGGGAAAGGAGGGGGAGGGAGAGGAGGGAGAGGGGGGGGGGGGGGGGGGGGGGGGGGGGGGGGGGGGGGGGGAGGGGGAGGAGGCGGTAGAGGTGGCAACGGAGGGGGAAGGGGAAAGGGGGGAGGTGGAACCGGTGGTAGCAGCGGGAGAGGTAGGGGAGGAAAGGGGGGAAGGGGGGGGAGAAGGTAAAAAAACACTCGTTTGTTTTTGTTTTTCTTTTCTGTAAAAGATGTTGGATGGAGTGAAGGCGATTGTAGTCTTTCACTTTTTAAGGAAATTTTTGGAAAAGCAAATGTTGATGTTCCTGGAAATGGTTTTGCCTCCTAGTGTTGTGTATCGGTAAGCATTTACCGATAACCGATATGGACCATTTTTCGGGTTCCCGATAATCGATATATTGGCTCGATATATCGTTATCGGTCTTATCGCCGATAAGTAACCGATAATATCGGGTACTTATCGGCGATAACACCGATAACGATAACTATCGGCGATAAATGTACGTGCCGTACAGCTAAATGTACTAGCCGTACATATAAATGTACGGCATGTACACTCAGCTGTACGTCTTATTCCCCGTACATGCAGAAAGTACAGTAGCCGCCATGACGTCTGTACTGTTTTGGTACGAATACAATAAAAACGATGTACCTTTCACATCCGACGCCATGGCTTTGTCCCTTTATTCCTTGGGATCCACTGGACACCTGCCACGTGTCAATCTGTCAGCTTTTTTGGCAAAAGCTGCCAAAAGAGCCATTCCGGGCTCACGCTGGCCGTCCGCTCGTACTTTTTCATTCCAAGTCATCCAGGCTCTACATCGAGCTGGTGGCACAGTGGTTAGTGCGCTGACAGCTCAAGTCAGAGGTCCCAGGTTCGAGCCCTGGCCGGCTCACTTTTCCCTAGTATGGGACATACCGAATCCCGGATTTCACCGAAATTCAACATAATACGTCGTGCTGGAGCCGTAATGTTTGCGTGGATATTAAATTGTCCACGTGTAATTCTGGGTGACCAATCACAATATGCATGAGACGAGGTGGTTGTTGAGATTGTACATTTTCGGCCAATTTAGAATAAGAGTTTACTCTAATACGTCATAACATTAACGCTAATACCGGTCACAAGCTCAAGAGACAAACGAAAGTGCATCCATTTTAGAGTTAACACATATTAGCATTAATGTACTCTAATAACACAAAATATCGCCACATTATTAGAGTAAAGAACCCCTATTAACGTACAGTATCGAGGTAAAACGGACAAGTGATCAGCTTTTGAAACAACAAGCGTTGCGTAAACATTACATCCTTACAAATTACACTTAGTACAACTGGACAAAAAATATAAGTTTTACGGCGTATTGTTAACGCTTAACTGCGGTAAAATAATATGACATGTACATATGAATGTTTTACACTTTTACATGACGGCGTACGATTTCAAATAAACTGTACGGGTATTTACATTAGTGTAAGCATGTTTGCGACCGATTTTTTTTTTTCAAAGACCCAAATTAGAATTATTAAACAATTATTGTATGTTTTTTTTCAAAATTTTCAGATTCTTAATTAACGTAAACCACGGTAATTATTTATATAAGCTAAAGAAACTTTTACGCTAATAGCGATTGGCGGTGTACTGTACATCTGTGCGACTGTGACAACCTTTAACGTGACTTCTGATTAAATTTTGTACGTTAGTGCGATATAGTATTTTGTGCGAATTGCAAAAAATTAGGTAGGAACTATTTAATTTTTTTAGTCACATTCTATTTGTTTTTCCCGCTATGGTGTACGCAATACATGTACGCCTTACGCGTTTCTTGTATGTTTCGTACACAAAAGTACTAAATCTGTAGTTTCCTTACCGAACAACTAAAATTGTCGATGTTAGTCCGAGATTTTAGGTACGGCCGTAAAAAAATAATGCTTCAATAATCGAAAAAACGATAGATAAAACGCGGGATGATACGTCCACCTTCCAACCGATTTAATTCGTATTGTTTAGATTCATTGCCACTTTCCACACCGACAAAAAACTTATCGAATCAAGAACGCTTTACCTTCTTGGGGATCGTCCAAAATCTCAAATCTACGTACAAAACTAATTTACACCGCTTGTACTTTCTGTAAAATACATACAAAAAAAGTACGGTAAAGGCACGCATGGCAAAAATAGTAGCTCGCATTACAATTGCAATTTGATGCACTATATCATTTTTTCATCACAGAAATAAAGTTATGTTCAACAATTCTGCTCAAGTTTTGTTATTTTACCCTCACTAAGGGTAAAATAACAAAAAAATGGAACTGCTGTAGTGGGGACAGGTAGAAAATATAACTCAGTGCACTTTCCCATGTGCTAAAGTTACAATTATTTCTGTCGTTTTCCTCAATAGAAAAAAACGTGAAAATCCGCAACCGTACCAAAATATTAAAATTTCCACCGTACAAGTTACGTTACCTGAAACTTTATATGTATTGCAGTTTGTCGTCGCGCGTTTCGACCCACTTTCGCGTCCTTTCAACTCATCTTCAAACTTGATATAAAATCACCTCGCGAGGTGATTTAAAAAAAAAATCCATGAGGTGAGCGAATAGGCAGGTGTTGTCGCGCCTGTCGGAAGTTTTTAACATTTTTTGTGCAAGAGTACCAAAAGAAAAAGCCCACTGCACAATTCCAACTTGGCGTGACTTTTTCTCTTTCTCTCCCTCTCCCACTACCGCGTCTATCTCACAATTCTTGCAATGAAAAACGACAATAATGGTATCAAATAAAAGATTTCTAAAAACGAATTATTTTTACCATCTTTCGTCGTATTTTGATGGCAAGCAGAGTGAGAGAAGATTAAAAAACAAAATCGGGAAACCATGGCAGAAAGTGACGTCGACGCCATAATTTAGCACGAAATATCACAAACCCTACATCTTCAATGCCAGTTGACGCCTACGCCGCCGCCAGAACGCCATCAATTGGGCGAGTTTTGCCCCTGCAACCGTCACAAATTACACCCACGTCTACATCCGTCACAATCTAAAGTAACGATTTAATTTCTTTACATAGGAATGCTTTGAAAGTAGTACGAAGAATCTTCGCTAAAAACAAAGTTACAAGACCAAAGTTCCGGTTACACAGGAAAGTGCCCTCAGTCAAAGTTTAAAAGTAACGAATCTAAAAAGCAGCTATGTTATGCTTCTTGCCTGCAGATTGCTCCGGAAAAAGGCTTTGGAAAAGTGAACAGTCCGCAAAAACAACACTGACAGAAGATCTTTTGCAATTAACGGAATTAGTGTGGCATATTCGTTACTAAATTTTTAGTTTTGTACGTACTAATTCTACAATGTGTTATCATTTTGACCGTTACATGTTGTGTTGTGTAGACGTAATTTCCGTAATTAAATTCATGTCATACGTGGCATGCCATACATCCAATGTTTTCAATAAAATGCTATATTATAAGAATTTGTAAGGTACTAAATTTTAAGTAGTATTATGTATTTTCAAATATATATCGCGATATAATTAGATGGTACGGGTGCAATATGTCAACGACTCTAACCATTCGATATATAGAATATCCAATTTAAAGCGATAACTTTTTACCCGATACACAACACTTGTCTTTACCCTTCAAGGGTTGAATTTCAATGACCATGACCAACAAATTTGAATATGTTTTGCTAGCGGGGTATAAACGTTCGAGTTTGCCTAATAAGTTAGGGTGAATCATGCGAGGAATTTGTAAAAGTTAGGGCATGTTCCCATGTGATAAAGTAAGAATTTTCTCTTGTTGTTTTCCTTTGAAACTTAGCCTGCAACAAGACAATATGTAGCAGCCGTACAAAGAATTGAAATTACCACAGTATATTTTGTGTTATATTTAAACTTGTATTGTAGTTTGTCGTCTAGTTGGTTTTGATCCACTTTTGCCTCCCTTCAACTCATATCCAAACTTCTACTAAAATCACCTCGCGAGGTTATTTTACTTAAAGCTTGAAGATGTGCACCAATAGGCAGACGTAGTCATGCGCGTCACGGGTTTTTTAAACATTTTTAACGCGGAGTTCAAAAACAAAAACCAACTATCCATTTTTAGCCTTTGCGTACTTATTTTTTTCCGTGCAAGGGCCGTAGGGGTGTCTCTTCAAACGGATGCCATTTCGCAAAACGAAGTTTGTGAAGATGCCTCTCTTTTCCCCTTTCTAACCGTTTATATAATTTCCTTCTCATAATCCCTCGTTCCTAATCACACGCGTTTTCACGTACAAAACGTAGGAAATTCATTGGTCACCTGTCGACAAGTGGGAAGACGAAGAACGAAAGCGTATTTTTGGACGAGCGCAATAGGTGTAATTAGGTTTATTCACAATAAATAACAATTCTCAATTTCTTCACTTATTTGCAGGTTCTTTTTTTTTTCATCTATTTTTAAGATTTACTTCGTATCAATTTCTTCCATTGTCTCTTTTATTTTTTGTCATTTCCCTCTCACATGCATCAACATCGAAATAATGAATTTAAAAAAGTAATAAATGAGCAAGTTGTGATGGAAGCCTCCACGTTGACAAAGTGACGTACAATCATTTCAAAGTCACAAAAACTGTACAACATGCGGTTCGACATTTCAAATTGTAGACACTTAGATGTTTAAAAACATGTTTTGAACGACTACATTTGTCAAAAGTCTCGTACACGTCTACATATGTCACATTTTAAACCAACGATTTCATTCGGTTGTGGTTACCTGAAAGAGTAACGAGAAGCAAATTGTAGTATTCTGATTGGAGGCGCAGGATGTGCGTCAGTGTGTAGCTGTTTTTGTGGCTTGAGGGGAGGTTTAAGCCGCCTTGTTTTATTTTGAATTATTTCTGCCAATATGAATGTATATAGCAATGGTAACAAGTATCGTCCACCAGGAAACCAAACTTTCGATTGGATTGTACTCAAAAGTTTTCAGATTTGGGACTAAGGGACTGAAAGCAGAACCAGTTTGTTTCAAAACTGATGTTTACAGACCACGCACCACAATGTTTTTGCATTATGACCTCAATGCAAAACTTATTTCACACTAAAAAGTACCAGCCGGATTAAATCACGAGTATGCAATTTCTTCTTATGATCAGTTAAGAATGTGGACTAACGCCCTAACAGGTGTCCCCCCCTTCTTCTGGTACCACTCAATTCCAACATCCTGAGAGGTCACAACTTTTTATTCCACACCATTTCCTCCTTTTTCCCTCGTGGAAATTTTCCTCTTTACAGTCTCTCCGAAAGGGAAGGGAGAGGGAGAGGGAGAGGGGGGAAGAGTTTTAAAGCATTGTCGCAAAATAGCCTCATGTCCAAGCACAGTCCATCATTTAGAGCTGGGAATTTTCGGGCAATCGTCAGTATGTTCCTATTTTCAGTCATGTAACATGGTCGAAAGGTGAAATCATCAACTTACAACTCTAACTGGGAAAAAAAATATAACAACAGTTGACATTAAAGTTTAAAGTCGTTCAAGTTCCCCTAAAATCATATGATGCTAACAGTAGTCAGTGTATCATACCTGTTCTCCTACAGTTGCAAATTTATATGTTTCTCCCCCACAATCTCCTTAATCTATATCAGGCATCATATATCTTCAAATGGCTTCAAAAGCCGAACACTTTGTCTAATTGGCAATAGTGGGAGGCATACAAAATTTAGGTTTACCACTATTATTTTTCACCCAAAAGGATGGACACCCAACAGCTTTAAAGTCCGGCATTTTCAGCTCAAGGGCATCAACATACAAACCACACTTTCAAAAGAACATAAAGTAGATGCACCAATTAAGTAAATGTGTCTCCAAAAACAGCTAATCAAATTATGTTAATGGACATGCTATCTCCCTTCTCAGCCTTTATTTTCAGTTCAATAAAGAATGCCAAATTTTAAATTCTTAAAAAAAACAAAAAAAAACACAAAAAACTTACAAAAAACAAAAAATATATATTTTAATTTATACATATATAAAAAAGTTATTAATATTTAATATAAAGTAAGATTTTTATACAAAAGATTTCATAAATTAGTGACGAATTTTTTTCTATTATTATTGTTTTTCCTTTTTTTTGTTTTTTTTTTTTTTGTAGTAATATAAATTAATTTTATTATATTTTTTTATAAAAAAAAATTTTAATTTTTTTTTAATATATTTTATATTTTTTACTTTTTTTTTTTTTTTTAATTGTTATAAAAATTTAAAGGAAAAAATACAAAAAAAAATAAAAAACAAAATTTGAATCACACCTACAGCCACTTCCTCACACCTGGTCTCATAAATTTCCCTCCGGCATACTTTTTTGTTTAAATGTTGTATTGTGAAACGAAAGTACAACAGAAATCAAATGTGAAAAGTACAGATGAGCTTCACGTGTCACGAACCTCTAGCGATGTGATGCACGAAAGCGGTCCAAACAAAACCAACAGACTCAACCCCAAGATTTGCAGGCCCTGAAAACTAAAACTGAATACTTATCATAATAGAAGTAAAACCGTGTCTATTGTGTAATTAGGATGTTTTAACATAAAGTTGTTGCCCCTTCAAACTTTTCAAGAGATGTTCCTCTTGTGATACACAAGCGTGGTTCCTGAAATCAAGAACTGATAACGACAGTAAAAGGAAGACATGTTTTTCTCTGTCCTCCTGCGAATCACAAGGTTTTCCTGAGTGCACCCTTGCTGCACGTAACGGTTGGGGATTATTTGCCACATAGAACGCCTAGGACGATTTCACAGAACTTTTTAAAGAAGGGATCTTTAGAGGAGCATCCGGAAGAGCTGAAAATAAAGGTAAGGAAGCAGATTCTTGTGTCTTTAAAAAGATAGAAAGAATATTCTTCCACTTCTTCGGTACATTCTCTCCAATACCTGCAAAAACAGAGAAAACAGAAACAACCGGGTTCTGTTTCAAAATTATGAGATACAACCATTAACAACCGCTGTTTAGTCGAGTCGTTCTCCGTAAATTATAAGTTTTATCATCTTTGATTCCTCCTTACTTTCACATACAATTCAATAAAACCCAGAGCTCATTTGCTATTTTCTTCAAATTCGGCATGAGAGGCACTGTAATCTGTTAAGAGCGATATCTGATAACAAACAAAACATAACAACATCACTGACGATAACATTTCTTAAAATAAAAAGCCGCAACCGATATTTTAACAACAGCTACACAAAATTCCCGAACTTTTCTGAGCTTTTGACTCTTCAGTTTATCCGGCTGGAGAGGGAGAGGGAGAAATGAGGGACAAGGAGAGGGACAGAGACGTAAGGAGAGAGAGAGCAAGAGCGAGGAAGAGCTGGAGAGAGAGAGAAAGAGAGAAAGAGATGGAGAGAGGGCGAGAGATGATGACATTGTGACCGGAAGAAGATGATGGTGAGATGTGAAGGACAAAGACATGCCTGATGACATTTACGATGATGATGATGATGATGATGATGATGATGATGATTTATTTTATTGATGACATGATGACGACAATCCGATGATGATGACATGATGCATTTTGCACGATGATGACATTGATGATGATATTGATGATGAGTGATTTACGCATGATTATTTATTTTATTTACATTTTTTTTTAAGATGACCTGATACGGACGAGGGAGGGAGAGGAGGGAGGGACGGAGGAGGATGAAGGAGGGAGGGCGGGAGGGAAGGGGAGAGGGAGGGAGGGTGGAGGGGAGGGAATGTTAGACAACCTGCAACTGGAACTGTCGGCCTGCCTAACCCTCGCCGCCCTGACCACCGTGCACGGCCCCTCCCTGATGTAGAGGTGCGTGGCGTTGCAGGCCGTACGAATCTTGTCCGTCCATCTCCCTCCCTTCAAGCTCACCGGAATCGGCTGCTTCTTCTTTTCAAAGAACGTCTTTCCTAGAAGCTTCGGCAAAAGCGGCAGCACTCTGTCGTCGGCCAGAAACAAGTCATATGAGCCGCACAGCTGTCTCTTCGCCTCGTACGGTTTGTACTTTGTCCGCAGTTTCCGCAACCCGACAACCTTAGTGACTCCACTGTTGCCTTCTGCTCTAATCTTTTCTTTTGCCTTTTTGTGTCCTTCGTCCTTGCTATCTTTCACGATTAAACAAACTTCACGACCGGCGTCTAAAGGATATAATGAATGAGGCAAAGAAATCCTAATTCCGTTAGTTCTAGAAGTTTCAGGCGTTTTTTTTAGGCTTACAACGACATAAAACATGTCATCATTTTCAAGAAGTTGCTCCATTCCCTTCACCATTTGGCTTTCTTGCCATTTTAACAGTGAAGAAACTGCCTTTTCTACTTGCTCTTTCTTTACTTTACTGCTAACTTTGTGCGCTAGTGGTGGACCGGCATCCATGGCTGGCATCTGCTGGTGAAACCCTACACCAGCTTCGAGCGCCCTGCAGCGCCCTGCACTCTGGCTGAACCCTCGCGCGTGCGAATGCCAAAGCCGTCAACGCATGCGTTTGGCGAGTGATGCTGTGGAAGTGTGAAGTACTGAAGTCAGAACTTAAGGATGCCGATTCACTATATATAATTATATATAATCCCCTATTATCTGTCATGCCATAATGACGGGCTTATTTTCATTGATCTAACCGTCAATGTTTTATCAAGTAAACTTAATACACGGTCAGCCGTAGATGTAAACCACGGGACGACTGTGTGCATGTCTGAAAGTGTCACATGATCGTCAGGGAGGTCCGCATGACCGTAAATTCCAACAACATGCGTGAGGACTCACAAGATGTGAATTTCTTTGTGACGTGTATCGCGTTAGAATCGCCAGTTTTCCATTCCGCGTATCGATTGTGCCAATATATACAGACAACTGAATCGTCAGTTGATGAGGAAAAACTATAAGTGAACATAAATAGGTGGGAACTGTTTCCGCCTTTTATTTTCGCCTTCTTTTCGCCTTTTTTTCGCCTTTCCCATAATGGCTCATGCGATCTCTACCGTCGACAAAGGCTCATAATCGTTGCAGCGATCTTATTGTCTACTTGTCTCCTTTTACAGGCCAAGACCCCAAATGTAGTTCCTCCATTGTCTTCCCTCATTATCATCATTCATTCCCAGGTGCAAAAACAAATCACCGATAAGGTAGCCGCCGCCGACTTCAAGAACC
The DNA here is from genome assembly GCA_037447655.1 of Zygnema cylindricum. NCBI lineage: Eukaryota > Viridiplantae > Streptophyta > Zygnematophyceae > Zygnematales > Zygnemataceae > Zygnema > Zygnema cylindricum. The sequence goes on from JBBHKE010003455.1 coordinate 322,350, forward strand.
TCTTAGAGGTGTTGCCTACGGCTGACGCGCGGGGTCGACTTCCCTCTTGTTCGGGACCAAGTGTTGGGGCTTGGCTCGTCACTACTCCAATTTTTACCTCACTCCGATTATCTTCTCAATAATTTTCTTATGCACTCCGCTTACGTCTCAACTTACCACACCTCTCTCTCTCTCTTAGGCAAGCGTCGTTGCCTTTGTGGTCGATCTATTAATGAGCAGGGCGTTCATTTGCTTCGTTGTTCACGCGGTGGGGAGTGTACAACAACATACGATAGTGTTTGAGATACAATCGCTTCAGTGGAAATTGGAGCAGGATACACACTGAAATGTGACTTGTTGCATATCCTCCCACCACGCCCTTAATTTAGGGGTGTATGTGGCTCTCGTGTGGATCTTTTTTTTTTGCAAGGCCCAAAAATACCACCGAGTGACGTGGTTCTCACTGACCGTACGAGATCCCATGTTTCCGAGCATGCGGCATTAGATACAGGTGTTACGGCTCAAAAAACAACAACCTCTAAAGAATGTGATTACGCTCAACAAGACCAAACTTACAACTTCATACTATTTGCTAAAGGTATTTGGGACCTTTGACCCGTTGTTCGACAACTTTATCCGTGATTGCGAGCGGCGGTCCTTTGAAGTTAGGGGACCTGATAACCTTTCCCTAATTGTCATGTCAACTTTTTACCGCCAATGTTCTCTATCGCCCTTTCAACGATCTCAAGCATCGCCCCTTATCCGACAAAGGACGGTGGTGGACAATGGTCGTGGATTACGAGATTTACCACTGCGTCACCCGATGCACATTGATGATATTTGTCGGTCCAACCTCCATTGTAGACTTGTTTTAGTTTTTGGGCCGATGACCCATTTTTTCCATTATAGTTCGTGTATATCTTGGTTTTAGTGCTCTTGTAGTCTAATTTTGGTATTCGTTTTTTTTTTTTCCTTTCAGTTTTTTTGCTCATAATGTTGCTTAGTTTTGGTAGTTTTTGTTCGTACTTTTGGGTTTTCTAAGTGTAACCTTTAATGGTGGTGAAAAAAAATCCATTTCAATCAAGTTTTGTACTTATATGGTTTAATTATCGTGGATTTGATAAAAAAGTCTTCGCTTTTATATTTTGTTATTTTTGTCTCCTGTACCCATTGTACATAGACATAGTTTCTGTTGTACAACATTATACACAAAAGGATAGAAGGTGTAATTTTAAAAATCGAATACTTGAATATATTAAAGTACATTTGTACATTATTCGTAATTTCGCTGTTTTTACTTTATGGGGGCGTGCCTTAAACATGCGTACAAATACTGATAGTTCGCAGTGTTATGTTTCGATAGTTACAGCTCCTTCCGTACATACTTTTGTGTTACTCTATTTCTCATACATATTGAAGCTTATATCTGAATATTTGAATATATTGAACCCTTTAACCCCCCCCCCCCTCATGACCTCTAAGTTTGTTAAAGTAAGAATTATTTCTTCTATTTTTCGTCAAAAAAAAAACTTGCAACGAGAAAATCTCACACTGTACAAAAAAATTGTAAAAACCATGGTAAAATTTGAGTCATCTAGAAAAATAAAATGTACTAAAACTTGTCGTCTTGCTCTTTCCAACCCAATGCCACGTCATTCCAACTCATTTTCGAACTTTACCTAAAAACGACTCGCTTGTCGATTTTATTTGTAATTACGGCAAAAAACGAATATGACTATGTTTTTGTACGTGTTGTTAACATTTAAAACATTTTTGCAAAACGTGCAATACAAAAAAATAAGTTCTCCTTTGCAACATAGACTTGTCAACTGTACGTTTCCAAGCGGTATGGATTTTTTTCCGTGCAGGGGTCACTAACAACAACAGATGTCATTCACAAAAGCGAAATCTATTTTCCCAAGGCGCAAAGGCGCCTCTCTCCCTCTCCCCCACACCTAATCCGTTATTTCTTTATATTTTGACATAAAAAGCGCGGTTTAATATCATATATTTATTTTAAATGCTTGGCCGTTTTTAAAGTTTGTGTAAACGTCTGCATTTGTCACAAGTTTTGCACACGTCTACGTCCGTCACAGTTTCAAGTAATGATTTCATTTTCGCACATATAAACACTCTGAAAAGTAGTACAGTGAATCTACGCTAAAAAACAGCGTAACAATTCTAAGGGTGCGGGCCGATGTAGTTGTAACTTGGCGTACTTACTTTCTATTGTCGCGCGGATCCGGCAGACCCGGATTTCAAGTGTCTCTATGTGTTTTTTCAAAATTGGAACTTAAGTTTGTGATGATTGTATACGTTGACAACGCCCGTGACGGCTGTCACCGTGTACAATTTGTGATGACGCACCGAATTGTTAAAAATTGTTTGTGACGTCGCAAAAATTTTCGTGACATTTTGTAGACGCCATACCTTTCCAATTACCAACCCTCTGTCCATGGCTGAAGAAGTGACGTTTCCCCTGCCTTCCTTGTACGGTTGCCTTTTTGGTAGTTTCTTCGCGCTTTGAATCTCTATTTGACTCCCTTCCCCAAACATTTGCACGCTGCAGAATGAGGTAAGATGCTAAGGAAACAACTTCCCTTCCAATTTCACTTTGACATCCGCAAGGTTGTTGTTATTAAGCGGTTGTAGGATTTCAAAACGACTATGCTAGAAGTGTTATTAGTCTCGTGGGTCTTCGTTGGCATAAAAAAACTCCCAGTTTGGAAGCACAGGAGAAAGTCAGAATATTGAGAGCTATCGTTCTAAAAGTCATATGAAAAAGAACATTAAATATTTACGTCATATTTTGATCTTCTGCGGTGTTTCGGATGAATTCCACTAACTTAATGTTGTTCCTAATGAGATATTATCTTGACATTTTTTGTTTGTTTTTGTTTTTTTTTTAGGGTGTCTTTGGGCACTGAAGCCTGAATGAATACTAATCTACATACTGAAGTGGACACCGGACTGAATACTCATTTTATAATCGTGCTGAATATTGAATCGAACACAACAAAGTATTGAATTGAAAACTGAAAGAATATCAACCTCATATAAAATTGTTTACTCATTAGGAAACTGAACTAGATACTGAACTGAGTACTGAATCAAATACTAAACTAGGTATTGAATTGAAAGCTAAACTAATAAACTGAATTAATAAAGTGAACAAAATATTTAACAGAAAAACCTAACCAACAATTACAGTGGATATTGAATTGATAACTATATTACATACTCATCTGTGTTGTTCTACAACCACCGTTGCAAGAGGAGAACCAGTAGTAGTAGTGGAAGTAGACATGAAAAACAACAGAAACTATCACACACCTACTCAACAACCAACTTTCAGTTGACACAAAATATGAATCAAAAGGCTAATATTCCTTAAATTTGCCACAGTGATACACAACACAGTAGACTGACAATCCCCAAAATTGCAGCCCAAAAGACCCAATAAATCATAAGATATGATGTCTAGAAGTTTCCCAAAAACTGCCCTTAAAATATTATAATCCCAAAACTGGATGATTCAAAATTGTCTAAGTCCTTAACTATATACTCACAGTGAGTATCTATTGGTCACACTAAATCGGGTGACTGTACTACAGTACTATCTTGACTAACGATAAAGTATCCAACCTGTACGTTACTGTACCGTAGATACTTCCAAAATCCTAATTATTACTCTTCAAAAACTAATCAATGAATCACTATTTTGTATTACGCTAAACTACAAAATATTGTTCTTCAGATATTTACAAATAGTGGACCTTACAATATATGTTTCCGGTGCTTCGTCAACGGTGGTCGCTAAAGTCCAGCCGACTGTGGTAGTGCAGCACGAAGTACCCGTGTGCGTACAGTATGCTTCGTCACTTATGGTCCCACGTAAATCGCGTCCGTAGACGCGATTCGAAATCAATGATCATAATAGGTACTGTACCATTCATATCTGAAATATTCGGTCCACATTGCGTTCGTTCGATCCAGCGAATCCACTTGTCTACTGCGTGACGCGTGTAACCGTGTCTGCGACACTCCGTAAAACCTGCATAAGCCTCTCTTGTCGACACGCGTCCCTGTAGAGTTACAATACACACTATTGTACTTCTGCTATTTTAAAACAAATAAAGGTAAATATCACATAAAAATATTTAGAAAATATTCTAAGTCTTTTTGGATTCCTCTCACAGCCCCTATCTACTGAATATATCGATTTCAATTTACAACACTCCCCTAAATCTTTAGACTCAGTTAATCACTTAGTCCAATATCCTCTTTGCAAAATTGCAACTTAGGAGCAGGAAGGGCTTTTGTTAACATATCAGCCACCATCTTCTCATCCGGTAAATAACACAATTTAGTGACTTTTGCAAGTATTTTTTCTTTGACAAAGTTAATTCTAACATCCATGTGTTTGCTCTTAATGTGATGGCTGGGGTTAGAGGCAATTGCAATGGCTGCCTGGTTTTCACACCAGATGGCCTAAGGACCAGTTTCCATATACCCAAGTTCTTGTAAAATGGACTTGACCCATAGGAGCTCCTTGATAGCGGAAGTTGCTGCCATATATTATGACTCCATTGTGGTTGAGCTGTAACCTTTTGTAACTTGCTACTCCAGCAGCAAGTTCCATCTCCAATCTTCAAAACAGAGTCGGTTATAGATTTTTTGCTTGTCATGTCTCCATAGTTAGCATCGCTCCACGTCTGTATTTTCACTTCTCCTCATCGAAGTACAAGCTTAAGATTTCGAGTACCTGCAAGATATATCAACACCCTTTTTGTTGCTTCCCAGTCTGCCCTTTAAGGATTCTACAGACTTCTACTTAAGACTCCCATTGCTACTGCAATATCGGGTCTCGTACAGTTCATAAAATATATAAGACTCCCAACTACTTGTCTATATGGCTTTGAAGCCATAAACTCTTCATCTCCTGTCTCTAGACTCTCACAAACCAGTATGTCCGAATCTTAATCAATTTCTCTCAATTTTGCATGAATTCCATGGGAGTTACAGATCTTTTTACATCTTTCATTTCAAATCTTTCCAACATGTTACCTATTGCTTCTTTCTGAGTCAACATAATCAGCCTTTTTGTTTTTGTCTCTTTCTACTTGTATACCTAAGATATACTTGGCCTCTCGGAGGTCCTTCATCTCAAACCTAGACCTTAAGGCTGCCATATTGTGATTTATCTCATACATTGACTTACTTATTAACAATATGTCATCCACATATACAGCAATGTAAAATATCCCATCCTCCCCTTGTAGAACATATACAAAGTGATCTGAGCTAATCCTCTTTCAAACTTAGCCCAGTCAAAAAATCATCTAACTTCAAATTCCATTGCCTAGGGGCTTGTTTTAGCCCATACAAAGATTTCATCAATTTACACACTAATTCTTCTTTTCCTATATCTGTGCCTCCATAATAGACTTCATTTCATCGTTTTTTGCCTCGATCCAATGATTTCTCTCAGGTGATGAAAAGGCCTCCTGAATTGTTAGAGGCTTCTCTGTAGCTGCAAAAAAAGCAAAGTGAGAGCTTGCTTGCAGACGACTGCTAGATCTCCTCCCCCCCGAAAATTCTAAGGCTGAAATCGTCGGCAACCTGTTATTTTTCTGCCTTGTTTGAATCGTAACTTGAGCTGGTACTCACTGTGTAACAGTCTCTTCCGCCTGAGTTGAAACTTGTGGTAAAGTTTCTTGTGAAGGCACCAGAGGAACTGAAGGAAGAGATGTCCTTACTCCAATTGCAGAATACCAAAAAACAAGGCGCTTTTTATGTATATCTTGACTCACTAATTTTTTTTTCTTTCCTTACTCCTATTGCAGAATACCAAAAAGCAAGGCGGTGGTGGGTAGAAAGAGTGGCGATACTAAAAGGGATAAAAGAACTACTCTCACCCTATCCTCTTCGGGTTTTGGAAAGAGAAGCGTAGCGGTAACGAAAGCGTTACCAGGAAAGGGTAGGAAAGAGTTACCATGGGTGGTGAAGGTTCACAAAGACTTAGTGGACGAATTCTAACGATTCCAAAAGGCGGGCATGAAAATGTCGACTATCATTGTGGGAAAAATGGCAAATTACACCATTGCCGAAATGAAGAAGGATGGTGCGCCAGAATTTATCGACGACAATGGTGAAAAAATCGAGATTACAATCACTCGGCGTTGGATTCAACGCTTTTTCGAAAAGCATAACATTGTGCCCCGAGCCCAAAAGGGCAAACTACAACTAAGTTCGGAGAAAGAGAAATACATAGAGAGAACCGTGGCATATCACATGGGCGTATTAAAAAGGGGATTTCTCTCGTGTAAGCCTCGTAATTTCCTTCCCTTTGTTGTTTATTGTCATATAAAGTTTTTGATTTTGTTTCTTTTCCGTGCTTGTTGAGGGTAATGAGTGTAAAATGAATATTTGTTATCCTAGTAACCCCCTCAATTGTTGATTCTTGTCATATGAAGTTTTTTATTTTGATTCCCTTTTCATTATACTTACTTTTGTTTTGTTTTTTTTTTTTTTTTTCTATTTTTTTTATGGATAATAAGTCGTTTTAACGAGGATTTGGTGGAGAACATGGACAAGACACATTTAATTGTAAATATGGACACGGCGACGAGGTCGTGAGATACGGCGACGTTGTGGGCGATTGAGAGTCCATGACATTGACGGTACGACTCACGGGAGGAGTGAACCCACGAATCGAGGCTCTGATGATAATAGTCACAAACCGCAGTCGAAATTACCCGATAAAAGGCCTTTCCGACGATGTACCGGGTAAGTTTCATTCAATTTTAATTTTTGACATTTTGCTCATCTTCTTATTTTCCTCTATTTTTTACATATTCCTCTCGACGAATATATGTCTTACCGTTTCTTATTGGGTTATAATGCTTCCTCTTCATCCCCTTCCTTCTAACTAACTATCTCTCCCTTTCCCCCCCCACTCGGCCTCCTCTCCCTCTCCCACTTTCTCTCCCCCTCACATAACTCACCCCCTCCCCCTATCCTTCATTTTTTCGATTGTAGGAGTTTGCTACCTAACCGGCCCCAAAGGATGGAATGATAAAATCGTATTCCCGCAATGGATAGAAGAGACGAGGTCTTACCAAGGAGACCGTGATGGACGTGAGAAAATAATCTTCCTCGACAATTGTGGCGGGCACAATAATTCCGAAGATTTTTAACCGGGTTTTACTCGCCAAGAGGACGATTCTCTACTTCTTCCCTCCGTGCGCGACTCACCTTGTGCAACCCGCCGACTCCTTCGTAATTTCCAAGAATAAGAAGGTTTAGTCGCAAAAATAAGAGAATTCAAAAATGACCGGGATTGAGAAGCAAGCGTGGTCCCATCCGAGTGGCAAGGGTTTGTCTGGGAAGCTAGTCGAACCCAAGAAGGCTTTCTTCCTTAAGTTGGCTCGCGATTCAATTCGCGAAGTCAAAGCAATGAAGGACAAGCATGGGATAGGTTATGCACGAAAGGCTATGATTCAGTGCGGATTGTCGTTAAAGAATGGGAAGTGAGAGGAGAGGATGCTCACCCCAGATTTACAAGTCATCATCATGAAATGGCGATGCCATTTCAAAGGCGACGAGGTGCCAATTCCTTCTACAATGGCACGAATTTTATCCGAGGCATTTAAGATGCCGCCACTCGCGAGGATGAAGTCCTTGATGACGCTGAATGGGAGAACGAGGATTTTGAGTCCATTTATAGAGAAGTGATTTAATTAGTGAAGTGGGGAATGTGGGTTTGCATAAATTTGTAGAACTACTGTTGATTTGTTATCTTTGTTTTTTTTGTAGTTTGTGATGGTTAGTGTGGTAATTGTACTTAGTGTTTGTCAAATTATGTCGGGTAAATCGTATCCGTGATAAATTCAATATAATCGTATCCTTCTTTGTTTTTCATTTTGAAGTTTGTTACTGAGAATGTTGTATGAAAAAAAAATTGAGTGACATTCAATGTGAATGATGTTTTCAATGTGTATGGAGAATGCATCGGTTTCATATAGTATTCCACGTTCAGCGAAGAATGTAATACATTGCTAGGTCGGTTCCGACATTAAGACAGTTCCAGCGATGAGACTGTCTCGTCGCTGAATTGTACAAATTCGGCACCACAAACCAGCGACGAGAATGTGTCGTTGCTGAATGGTAAAACTGATGGTAAAACTGAAGTTTTACCATTCAGCGACGAAAATGTGTCGTCGTTGAATGGTAAAACTTTAGCTCTCCCATTCAGCGACGACAATGTGTCGTCGCTGAACGGTAGAACATTCAAAAACTTCCATTCTTCTGCGTTTTTTAAAAGGCAACGAGTGTAACATAAAATGAAAAGTTTTCAAGTTCAATAAGTGGTAAATTCGTACCAGGTCCAGGAAGCTAGACATAGGTTGGTTAAAGGACTACACCATAAATATACTTGGTTGTCATGTGAAAAACGCGAATTCTTTGCACAAACAAATAAATTGTAATCCATTTTTTTTTTCCCAAGTAGTAAACAAAACATCGATTTCTTCTCTTAAGTTTGGTCCACCGAAATCAAAAAAAAAATCAAAAGTCATTTTTTTTTCTCGTCTTTTCTTTCTTTATCTTGGTAGTAAAATAATTCACATGTGACATTTTTTTTTTAAGTCTAATTATCAAAAAAACTTCACGTCATAAATTTTTAACAATCAAAAGCATAATTTAAAAACATAAAGCAAAATCATACATCGAATTAAAAAAAAAAAACATAAATAAACAACATAAACCAAAAACTGAATAACATAAAACAAAAACATAAACGAGGAATTCCTTTATTTATATTCCTTTCACGGGGCACATAAAAGCTGTACAAAAATTGACCAATCTACATATAAACCATAGCTATGGAACCGTAAAGAGATTTAAGTAACAACGGAATAAACGAAAACCTATCTCGGAAAAATACTGAATGTAAAATAAAGTAAAAACATAAAAAAATACTCCTCCCTAGATTTCTCCATATTCTACTTGTTTTTGTTATTTGTCGAGTCAAAAAACCAAACTCACTATATATCCATGCAACTCCTACCCCCCTCTTATTTTTCACTCTTCCCCGTTATTTAACATGGTATTAGGTTTGTTTTCAAATCTTTTTTTTTTTCTTTCCCCTCTTTCCTCTCTCTCCTCTACTCCCTTCCTTTCCTCACCTCCCTTTTTCCTCTCTTCCGTCACTTTCTCCCTCTCATTCAAAACTTGTTCTTTTATACTTTACTTGTATGCTCATTTGGCTCAAAAAACAGAGGGAATAATATGTACCTCGCAACTGCAAATAAGACAAAAAAAATTCGAGAAACAAATCCGCAATCAGAAACAAAAGAAATTAAATGCAAAATAAAACAAACAAATAAACCACAATACAACAAAAGATAAAAAAAAAAAAAAAAAAAACTAAAATGAAAGAAGTTCACGAGGGCTAAGAAAAGGGAAAGGGATAGAGTGGAGGTGAGGGGGCAGCATTTGAAGGGGGGGGGGGGAGAGGGAGGCACATTGAAAGGGGCACGATAGGCTTCTTCAGTGGTGAGAATGAGGGGAAGCGATAAAAATATAGAGAGAGAGAGGGATTAACGGATAGGGAGAGGCAAATTGAGAGTAAGAGAGGAGGAGAGGCAGATTGAGAGGGAGAAAGGTAGAGGTAAGGAGAGAGAAGAGGAGGGGGGAGGGGAAGGGAGATCAAAAGTAAAAAAGGGAGGCAGATTGAGAGTCAGCGGGATAGGCTCCGTGAGTGGTGGGAATGAGGGGAAAAGGACAGAAAAGAGGGATAAAAAATGTATAGGGAGAGAGAGATTAACGGATAGGGAGAGGCAGATTGAGAGGGAGCGAGAGGGAGAGGGGGAAAGAAAAAATGGCGGCAAAGGTAAGGAGAGAGAAAAGGGGGAGGAGGAAAGGGGAGCAAACCTAGGGGGAGATGGGGAGGCGAGGAATATGGCGAGGGAGAAGGACACGCAAACCGAGAAAGGGAGCATTTTTCACTATACATTTAGGGAGAAATGGAGGAGACAGGGTGGGTAGAAGAAGAAAAGGCAGGTCGATACGGAGGAAAGAGAGGGCTTAGTGAGTGGTAAGAATGAGGTGAGTAAGATTATGAGAGAGAAAAAGAGAGGGAGAAACCAATAGGTAGAGACAAATTGGAAGGGTGAGGGGGACGGTGAGAAATATGGATGGCGTGAGAAAAGGTAAGTAGAAAGGGAGCGATGGCGTCCACGAAATGGAATCCATGGATGAAAAGTGGAACAGGGGGCGAAGCTTTCGCCTGCTTCTTAGTGAATCGATTGAAATTTTGTCAAAATGACGGCGTAAGCGTCAGATCCCACAGGGAAAAAAAACGGTTGGTTTTGATTCGTCCAAAACGAATCTTTTTTTTTTTTACTGTCCGCATTTGGCATTTCTTCGTCCCAAATATCACCAACGCCAAATGTTGTTATTTTAATCTATTTAATTCATTGATTAAGTTTAATTTGTGGTTTTATTTGCATATCAACCCCATATTAACGTATACATTCACAGTATTTTGTGTTCGGCACCATATTACAATAGACTTTTATGCTGAATGGGACCATTAGCAACGAAATAGCATAAACTTATGCGCTAAATAAACTGAAACCGCAAAATAACATTAATTTTCACCATAATTGCTTACAAGGAACTTAGTTGAAGTTGAAACTGTATAATGAGAGCCTACGGTTATACGCCGGCGCGACATTTGATTCAGTTATGTTCATTTAATGAAAAAAAATGACTTTCCACATGTGAATTTGTTTGACGTGCACATTGTGGACCATGCGACTGTTGAACGAATATGTGCGAACATCATTTTTTACGACCCGGATTGATCCCTTTTTTAGACCGCACATTCTCATGCGTCCACGGTTACTAAACATCATGAAATGAACTTTTTCCCTTAAAAAGATACATTTCCGTACGGTCTGACATTGACCGTACACCACACTATTTAAACGATAACGTAATTTCGTTTTGTACGGTAATTGGAAAAATACCTTGGCGTAAAGGAAAAAACATAATAATTTATGTTATTTAAGAATTTGATAAAAAAAAAGCGGGACCGAATTAGCGTCCAATACGCTAATAGCGATTGGCGGTGTACTGTACTGGACATTGACGCTTGATCGTACATAAACGTCATGCTACAGAAAGATTGCCGAACAGAATGTGACTGTACTGAAAGCTGACCGTACTGTAACTGATCCTATTTCCGCCGCCCGATTGTTCTGGATATCCGCGAATGATGCACGTGTCCCTTGGAATAACTGGAGCGCAAACCCTCTGATGACGGCCTTTGACCTAGATCTGTGGACAACTTTTTTAATCCGGGATCAGGGGATATCGCCCGATCTCTCCGGATTGAAAAAGTACAGCGCACGTGTCCATCTGGATGATGAGGTACACAACAATCCTTGTGGTGATGTCCGTTCATTTTCCGGACAGTAAAACATCTCAACGATATACAAAAGCAAAAAAAAAATGGTGAAAATAGCAAAATACCTCCCACCCAATTATCGTACGCTACACCGCTAATCATTATTAGTGTAAAAAAAAAAAATAGCGTAAACGCTAATTTAGTGTTAATAACGCTAATTTGTGATTTTGTGTCCCAAAAAAAAAAGCATTAACATTAATTTGGCACTTAACGCCAATTTGTGTGTCGACTTCGTAGGGTGTACCCTGAGCTGTCATCGATACTATTTCAAGTTCAGGTGTACTATCCTGACAGCTTTCGCCGAAATACGTATTTGTGCGGTTTGGAAATCGTACGAAAGATGTAAGTTAGAGTAAAATTAATGCTAGTTTATGCTTTATATTTTCGTAATGTTCTGCTCTTTCCGGCGGCTAATCGGTACTGAAATTTAATGTACATGCGAAGCGCACTTAATGTTGTAAAATTGAGATGTCACGACGACGCGATGTATGTAAACGAGCTTTTCGTACATCACACTAATTTCAACGAGCGTAATGTAAAATGGTTAACACTAAATAAATACTTTCTATATAAGCGTTAATTCTATTTTAATGTGAATAACACTAATTTATGATTTTGGGCTGAAATAAGCCGCGTCAAAATTGGTGTTATTAACACTAATAACGATTAGCGGTGTAGTATTGGCAGCAGTAGTAGCAAAAATAGTTATAAATATTTTTTTAAAAAAGCCTCAATATATCAAGGATACGATGCATTGGAGATATGTCGCGATATTGTTCTCTTCGATATATCGATTATCGGGTACCTGAAATTCGATACATATCGAATATCAGCAAATGGTCCTCGCTACCCAACACTACACCACGAATCGTTATAAGTGTCAAAGTTAAAATAGTGTTGAGCAATTTTTACCGTTATTAATAATAATTGAGAATTTGGAAAATTTCAAAAATAGGTGTATTCTAATTTTGGGTTTAATGCTAATTTGGGAGTTGCAAAATGAGGAATATTCGCCGTACCATTGTATACATTAATATGTGTATCCGTACATGTCAGACTAATTTACGATAGTTACGTGTCAACGCTACATATCAAAGCATAGAGTTTATTCTCAGTTTTTTAACGCGTAACTTTTACACATGGGACGATTACGCCACGTCGTTTTGTCAAATAAGTTGGACGTATGTCTGTTGTTCCGTTCGTCCGCCTGATATGTATTCTAATAAATTAACAATGTCGCTTTTGTGTGGTCTTATTAGAATTTAATATGTTAATATGTGTCTTAATTCTAATAAGTGTGATCCTTCTTACATCTTGAAGAGTTGTAACCTGTATTAGCGTCGATGTTCTCCTGTATTAGAGTAAACGTTTATACTAAATAGGTCAAAAAAGTACAAACTTAACAACCAGCTGATTTTTTGCGTAATGTGATTGGTCGCCGCAAATTACACGCGTGTCATTCGTTATCCACGCAAACATTATGGGTCTATTACGATGTAATAAAAAGTTGATACTTCGTGTAATGTGATTGGTCGAACCAAATTACACGCGTGCCATTTGTTACCCACGCAAACATGACTCTATTACGATGTAACAAAAACCGCATGTTCTACCCGTTGCCGTTCCAAGAACGAACCGTACATTCAATGAGCTGCCAAGATTTCCCGCGCCTCTTTCATGAAAAACAACCATTGCTAACCATGTGCATACCCCCACGCTCAAAACAAACCCAAATTATTAAACTTTCCCGCTATCACTGTGCCGTTTTCAAATTGAGATATTTGGCTTTATAACAAAATATTTGATTCAAAATTTTGAATGTTCAAACTTTGCGAAGGTTTTCCCTCCCTTTTTTCCCAATATCATCCTTTCGTTTCCTATATATACTTGTCATTCACCCTAACAATGGCACTCTCTTCTCCCTCTTTGCATCTACCTGTGCTTTTGCATAAATGTGGCCCATTACCACCTTTTTTGCGGCAAAAAGTAGGGCTCTCGCTGAATTTTTTCCGCAACCGGTTGAGGAGGAGAAGGATTGGGCTGAGGGAGAGGGAGAGGGAGAGGCAAGTGAAGGAATATGGTCACCGAACGATGACACCCTCATTGAAGGCGGTACAACCGATTTCGACTCACCTCCAAACTCACCACCGGAATCCCCTCCGGATTCACCACGTGTGGACCATGTGATCGCCTTGTCGTTGAGACGCAAACTTCAACAAGTTTTGACAAAAGCTACCCGCGTTCGGGTAATCAAATGGATGATCGAGGATTGTCATGCAAACGGAGAGGATCGCCTTGTCCCGAGGACCTTCAATCATTTTCCTAAACACTTTACAGGGGATTATTATACAAGTGAGATATTATACCTTTTCTCCTTACCTTAAATGATTTTTTTCCGGCTGTCTACGTTGTGTGCCTTATTAAAAGTTTGCTTATACTGTGGCATGCTGTTTACCTCTCCCTTTATGCTTGCGTTAGGTTTTCTCTCTCCGTTTTCCTCTCGTCCCCCCCCCTTAATGTCGATATGTTGGATCCTCGTGCACTGTCGTCGAATACCGAAGACGTTAGTAAAAAAAAACAAAAATCTTTTCGAAAAAAAAAACTGAAATCTATAAAAAAAAAAACTGAAATCTATAAAAAAAAAAACTGAAATCTATTTGAAAAAAACTGAAATCTATTCGAAGAAAAACTGAAATCTTTCCGAAGAAAAACTGAAATCTATTCGAAGAAAAACTGAAATATATTCCAATAAAAACTGAAATATATTCGAAGAAAAACTGAAATCTATTCGAAGAAAAACTGAAATCTATTCGGAGAAAAACTGAAATCTATTCGGAGAAAAACTGAAATTTATTCAAAAAAAAACTGAAATCTATTCGAAGAGTTTGTTTTACTTGAAGGTTATTACAAGGAGTGGAAAATAACGCAACAGTTCAAAGCTTTTTATTCTCCTCTCCCTTCCGATTCTCTCCCCACTCTTTTCCCAATCCTTCTCCCTCTCATTCTCCCTTCTGATTCTCTCCCCACTCTTTTCCCAATCCTTCTCCCTCTGATTCTCCCTCTCCTTGCCCCGCTCTGTGCCCACTCCCACTCTCTTTTCCTCTCCCTTTCCCTCTCTCTTTTTGTCTAACCAATTTGCTTATTTGATCCTCTCTAAGGTACAAGACAATAAAATGGGGGTAGGGTTGAGAACTCTCCCTCCCCCTCTGTCTCTCCCTCTCTCGCTCGATCTCTCCCTCCATTTTTCTCTCTCTCTGTGTCCCTCTTCCACATAGAAAAACCACACATGCCTAAAGCAAAGTCTAGTATGGCTCTCATTGCCTATCACTATCTCTCTCTCGCTCTCTCTGAGTAAACCAACGAAGGATTTTTGTCGTCGCTGAACCTTCGGTATGCGCCAGTTGCTATACCACCGACGACAGGTGGTCGTCGTTGCTCAGCGACGACAGCTGCTCGTCGCTGATTCAGCGACGACTGCTGTTCATCGCGGAATTAATTTTACTCTTTAATGTATAGTCGTTCATGTCGTCGCTGATTCAGCGGCGACTGCTGATCGTTGTTGAATTAATTTTACTCTTTAATGTATAGTCGTTTATTTTAATATGATGACTGACTTGTTTTGTTTTTTTTTTTTTTCTTTGCTCTTGTGGCAGAATACCAAAAAGGTATGCGGTGGTGGAAACAAAAGGAGGGTATACTTAGAGGGATAAGGGCGACTACACACACCTTGTCATCTGCGGGTTTTGGAAAAAAAAGCGTGGTGGTGACGAAGGCACTACCGGGTAGGGGAAGGAAAGAACTACCGTGGGTGACAGCGGTAAACAAGGAGTTGGTGGTGACGAAGGCACTACCGGGTAGGGGAAGGAAAGAAGTACCGTGGGTGACAGCGGTAAACAAGGAGTTGGTGGAGGAGTTATTTCGTTTCAATAAGGCGGGAATGAAAATGTCACAGACCATTGTGGGGACCATGGCTTGTCATGTCATTAAATGTATGAAGAAGGAGAATTTGAGGCTATTTCTCGACAAAAAGGGTAGGGAGATCAAAATTAAAATCACGAAACGTTGGACTCAACGGTTTTGTGAGAAGCATAGTATTGTTACAAGGGCTCAAAAGGGAAAACTCCAATTAAGTCCGGAGAAAGAGGAGTACATAGGGAAAACGGTGGCGTATCACATGGGAATGTTAAAAAGGGGATTTTTGTCACGTAAGCCTCGTATTTTTCTAACATTCGTTGCTTTGTGTTCTAATATATGTTTCATTTATTATATTTTTTGTTGTTTCCGAGGGTTGTAAGTGCATTGACGTAACCGAATATCGTTGACACTATCATCATACTTACTTGTGTATTTTGTATTTTTTTTTCGACGTTTTCGTGGATATTAGGTCGCTTCATTGAGGATTTAATTGAAAACATGGACGAGACCCACATTATTGTGAATATGGACAATAAAAAGACATTGGGTTTTTCGCGGGGACGAGGTGGTGAAATACGCGGACGTTGCAGGCGGTGGTGAGTCAATGACTTTGATGGTATGACTCACGGGTGGAGTCAACGCAAGAATTGAATCTCCGATGATAATCTTCGCCAACAAACATTGTAGTTACCCTATAAAGGGCCTCCACGACGATATACCAGGTGCATTTCCTTTCATTTGCGTTTTTCTCCTCGTATATATTGTCGCTATCATCTACCACTGTAACAGCAATAGCGGATCGAACTTGTTTATAAAGGGATATTTAGGTGTTATGATTATAGAGTACTAAATTTGGTAGACGTCCGCAAAAGAATCACGCTATTTGGAGTTATATTTTAAAAGTTATAGCGATGGGTGCATTTAGGTGACAGCGTGGGGTCTAAATAACAAGTGGGTATCATTGAAACGGGTTAAGGGTCAAATTAGTACCGAAATTACGTGTGTACGTTTCATAAAGTTCTAATGAAACGTTTAGTATGCACGGTGGTTCGTTTCGTACAAATTTTAGTACGAAACGTCACTTTTACTTAAAGGAATTTCGTAGGAAGTTTCGCGTGCGAAATTTGTTACGCACGATCGTGCGAAGTCGCGTTTCGTTTGGCGCGCACTTTTGCACGTAAATGTTACGTAGTGAAACGTAACGTTTGATTGGTTAGTAAAGTGCTAAGTAGTTAGTAAGAGATTTCGCACGTTTTTGCATTGGTCAGTCTGAGTCTTTGCTGATCAATGATTGGCCCAGGTAAAAGCCTGTTAAAACGGAGCGTTGACTCTGGCCTGGCGAGTCCAGGGCGATGATGGATAAATAGTGAAGTGTAAGAGGAGAGTAGACATCTTTTCCTTTGGAAAAGTTTGTGGAAATTCCAGCTGATCTTGGTCCTGAGCGATTGATACCAAATTGGAGAAAAGGCATTTTGCATTGAAATCTCTTACTAACTAAATAGTGTTTTAGTAGTTAAGAGATAGAATTATTAAGAGTGGAGAGTAGAGGAAACACTTTAAATTGAAGGGTTGAGCCACGAGGGCAAGAGACCAAGCTAATGTTATGTGGACAGAAGCTTCTTTTCAATTAAAGTTTATCCTTATGTGAGTGTTTTCCAATGTGGATGTGTATTTTCCAATGTGTGGAATGTGTGGTTGGAATTGTTTGTAGTAATGGGATTTTCTGAGAGGTAGGAGATCCTGTTACATATGGTATCAAAGCTTTGGTTAGAAACCAGGGAGAAGCTAGCTCACTCGAATATCGACTGCCGTGACCGGTGAGGGTGCTCTAACCTGTGTCGGTAGAACCACAATGTGAAGTGGTAGGGGATTGGAGGGAAACTGAGTGATCACACAGCCAGCGGCCGCTGGTTAGATGTGGGGCGTGCTCAGGTCCTAAGGACTAAGGCGGGGTGGGCAGTGTAGCCACCGCTGAAGCTCACTCCAATTACCTAGAGGCCAAACAAACTTGCCTTCTCCTAGCAATGATTCATGTGTAGAGGAAGGGCTTGAAGCCATGAAGGGTGAGGAGGTGAGGATTAGAGAGTAAAAGATCCTGATGTAGTGGGAAGTGGGAAATTTGCAATGGAGGAGAAGGAAAGTGGAGTACTTTACTTCTTCAAGAGCAAAGGAGTCCAGAAATGACTCAAAACTTTTCAAACCCTAAATTGTTACCTTTGATTGATTTCAGTTTTGCTGTTGCAAATTTATGGTTAAATCTTACCTTTGAGAGCTTTCAATTTTTGCTATTGCAAAATTGGTGGGGAAATTCTTACATTTCTGTTTCAATGTTGGGAAATTGAAAATTTGAATTTGTACTAACTTACTTTCAATATTTTTTTTTAATTTCTCAGATTTTGATCTTTTCAAAGGATTTGTTAAGGAGAAAAAGTTTTTGGAGCAATCTAAGGACTTCAAATCTGCAGCAAATTTCTTTGGGAAATTATATTCTATCCTTACTTTTGCTTGATTTCATTGTGTGATAATGGCAAATTCTGCATGGAAACGTGAAATGGAGAATGCTTTAAATATGTTGAAGAAGCGTACTGTGAAATTGGTCAAAAGATTTAACAATCATGCTGCCGCTGTGGATGAAACCATTTCCGAATTGAAAAGTGAATTGAAAGTTGTCAAAGAAAATGGAAATGTTTCAAATGAAAAATTGGATGAACTTATTAACTTAATTCAGACCAAAAATGATATGAATGACCAAAAGGGTGAGAGTGGTAAAAGGAATGCTAGTTTTAGGGAGGATGATCATGATAGACCTAAGAAGATAAGGGATCTGAAATTGTCTATTAGTGAGGCACCATCGTTTGATGGTAAGAAGATTGATGAGTTGGATGCTTGGATTTTTCATATGGAATATTATTTGGAATCTAGAAATTGTGATCGTGATGATTACACTTCTTTTGCTGTTAGTTGTCTGAAAGGTGATGCTCAGATTTGGTATTATACCCAGAGAAGATCTAAATTGATTCCTGATAATGCTGATTGGGAAACTTTTAAAACCGCGATCAAATCGCGTTTCTTGTCTGTCACTTTTAAATCCAGAATGGAAGAAAAGTGGCTGAATTGTAAGCAGAATGGATCTGTGAAGGATTATATTGTGGAATTTGACTCATCTAGTATTCATGTCATAGGTTTGACTGATGAAATGGCTAAATTGCATTTCTTGAACTATTTAAATCCTATACTGAAATCAGAACTGAAACATCAAAAATTTATTAATTTGAAGGAATTACAAGATAAGTCATTGGAATTAGAGGATCAGTTGGGGTATAATCGGGAAACTCGATCACTCAGGGGTAATTTGAATGAAGTATCAGAGTGGGATGAGGAGGAATTTGTTGAAGAGGGTCTGAATGCTGGTCTGGTGAATAGACAAAATATCTTTAGGGGAAATCAAAGGGGTGGACATAGTGTTAACGCAGGAAATAAATTTAACAATAGAGGGGGGTACATTAAAAGTCCTAAACCAAACATTAATGCTCAGAAGCCTAACCTTACCGTCCCCACATGCACAATTTGTCAGAAAAAGGGTCATAGAGCATTTGAGTGTGCACAATTGAAAAAGATTAACTGTTATAACTGTGGAGAGGAGGGACATTTTAGTAGAGAGTGCACAAAACCCAAGAAGAAAGTCACTTGTTTCAAATGTGGAGGTCCAGATCATTACGCTAAAGACTGTATAGATAAAGGTTCTCTCAAAACAGTCGATGTAAATGAAGGTCTCCAAGAGGATATTGCATTATATCTAGCTGAGCAGGATGCCCAGGAGGTGGGAAACGGAAAGGACTAACTGAAAGTCCTCAGTTTAGTCAATCGGATCCAGAAGTTAAAGAGTTAACTTTGGAGGGCAAATTAATGAATGGAAAAGCTAGGATTGCTGAATTTATTATGATTATCACTACACTGCATAGTTTAAAGAATCCTTCTGATGAAATTCTCAACAACAGACCTATGTTAGGACAGTTAAGTAATGATGACACCAGACACAGTTTGATTAGATTCGAGTCATTAGTGGAAGGAAAGCCGTTGAAAGTAATGGTTGATTCAGGTGCCACACATAATTTTATTTCACATAAGTTTGTAGAGGAAAATAAAATTCCTACTGTCATAAGGGAAAAGCCTTTACATGTTCAAGTGGCAAATGGTAATAAGTCCACATTAGACTTACAAACTGACACGATAGAAGTTGATATCCAGGGTCATAAAATGAAAGTTGTGTGTGAAATAATGAATTTGGGAAGTGAAGAACTAATTCTGGGAAAGCCTTGGTTAACAGAACATAATCCTCAAATTAATTGGGAAATTAACACCTTAAAAGTGAAGTCTGAAAACGGTTGGAAGGTTTTGCAAGCATTATCTCCTAAGAAATTGCATAGGAATCATATAAATAACATAACCAGATTGGGAGTAGAAGGTTTGATTTCCGCTAAACAATTTAAAAAGCATTTAAAAGATAAAACAAATCATGCTTTCTTGTTATTAGTAACTGAGGCAGTTACTGATGAAGAAGGGGGAGAAAACACTAACATTCATGTTATTCCTGAATCAGACACCACTAAAAATCTTGAAAAACAAAAATCTGATTTTGTAACTGACATTAATACACCTGATGCTGCTGTTAAGGATTTGATTTTTGAATTCCGGGATGTTTTTCCAAGTGATTTACCCTCAGGAAGGCCACCTTCCCGAGATGTAGAACATGTTATTAACTTGGAACCTGGATGTAACCCTCCTGTCACAGGAATTTATAAGCACAGTTTCTTTGAGCAAGAGGAGTTAAAGAAACAGATCAAAGGACTCCTAGAGAAAGGACATATTCAACCCAGCAAATCACCGTACGGAGCACCAGTTCTTTCGTCAAAAAGAAGGACGGAACGTTGAGAATGTGTGTCGATTATCGCAGTCTGAACAAGATTACGGTGAAGGATAAGTATTCGTTACCTTTAATTTCTGATTTGATAGATCGTTTAAAAGGTGCTAAAGTATTTTTGTTGATTGACCTGCGTACTGGCTTTAATAAGGTGCCAATTAGAATTGAAGATGTTGATAAAACTGCTTTTAGAACTAGGGTGGGTCATTTCGAATGGATAGTGATGCCATTCGGCTTAATGAATGCACCGCCTACTTACCAAAGATTAATGAACCAAACCTTTTCAGATTACATAGATGAGTTTGTCCAAGTGTTTATAGACGATATTTTAGTCTACAGTGAATTTCAAGAACAGCATGTAATTCATTTAAAAATAGTGTTGGAAAGGTTAAGAGAAAGAAAATTATATGGAAAATTGTCAAAATCTAGTTTTCTTAAAAGTGAACAATTATTTTTGGGACATATAGTTAGTGGGGAAGGTGTTAAAACAGACCCATCCAAAATTTTAGCAATCCAAAATTGGAAACAACCTACTAATGTCACAGAAGTTAGATCGTTTTTGGGATTGGCCACTTATTACAAGAAATTTATTAGGAACTTCAGTATGATCGCCGCACCTTTGACGGATTTACTTCGGGAGAAGGAGACGTTTGTGTGGGGAGCTGATCAGGAGGGAGCATTCGAGGAATTAAAAGGGAAGTTGACCTCTGCCCCTACACTGGTGTATCCTGACCTTGCCGGGGAATTTGAAGTTCTGATCACCACAGATGCATCTGATAAGGGTCTAGGTGCAGTCATAAGTCAAAAAGTCGGCAAACACTTTCATCCTATTGCTTTTGAGTCCAAAAAATTCAATGATGCTGAAAAGAACTATACAGCACAGGAAAAAGAATTACTTCCAATTGTACATGCATTGGTGAAATGGCGTTGTTATTTTCATAATAAAGAATTTACAATTCATTGTGATAATAAAGCACTCTCTTATTTACAGAGATTAAGTGATGCGCAGATTATGACTGGCAGACAAGTTAGGTGGATGCAAAAATTAGCATATTTTAAATTTAATGTCAAACATATTCATGGGAAAACAAATGTAGTCGCAGATCCATTAAGTAGATGTTTTGAAATAAGTGTTATGGTTCAAGATGAATTGTTTTTAGATACAGTTAGATATGGTTATGATAAAGATCCTTATTGTTGTGATTTGCAAGAATATTTCGGGAGGGAATTCTGACCCACTGAATGAGAGGCATGTCAAAAACTTTAGAATAGAAGATGGTTTACTGTATTTGCAAACAGGGGATAGGTTATGCATCCTGAAATGGGAGACTTGAGAAAACAACTTTTACAGGTAGCCCATGAACATTTAGGACATCTTGGTCTAGTTAAAACTCTTAGTCGGTTGCAGAGTAGATTGTTTTGGCCAGGGATGGCAAAGGAGGTGTCGAATCACGTGGAAAGTTGTGTCCCTTGCCAACAGAGTAAACCTAGTAACCAGAAACCTAAAGGTCTCTTAAAACCTTTAGATATCCTCGAAAGACCATGGGAATCTGTCAATATGGATTTTATTGTCAGGTTACCAGCTACATCTAGAAGAAATGACAATATCATGGTCGTAGTCGATAGGTTCAGTAAAATGGCAATCTTTATCCCTTGCAAAACTACTCATTCAGTTGTAGATATTGCAAAGTTATATTTTGACAACGTGGTCAGACATCATGGAGTTCCCCTGTCTATAGTCAGTGATAGGGATTCTAAATTTACATCTGCATTTTGGAAAGAATTGCAACAAAATTTAGGCACTGAATTGAAAATGAGTACCGCTTATCATCCTCAGACAGATGGACAGACAGAAAGGATGAACCGCACACTAGAGGAAATGCTTAGGACTGTTTGTAGTGGAGTTCAGAACACATGGGAATCTAAACTACCATTAATGGAATTTGCATACAATTCATGTAAACATGCTAGTACAGGATTCTCGCCATTTAAGGTTGCATACGGATACCAACCTAGAGAAGCATTGGACTTAATAACAGGAGTCACTCAAGAAAATAGGGGTTCTGGAACAGAGTTTTGGGAATACGTTCAAACAATTTGGAAAACTGTCCGAGATTCATTAGTGGAGGCACAAAGGAGGCAAGAATTAAATGCTAACCGCAAACGGGGTGATTGGGTGTTACGCACAGGTGACAAGGTTTGGCTTTCTACAACTCATTACAGGTGCAAGATTGAGGGACAATCGGATCCTACGGGGAAATTTGCCCCTAAGTACATTGGACCATTTAGTGTAATCGAGATGATATCGTCAGTTGCTGCCAAATTGGACTTTCCGCCTTCAACAAAAATTCATCCTGTGATACACATCAGTCAACTGAAACCAGCGAATCTTCGACCAACAGAAAGAGAACTGGAATTGGATCCCTCAATAATTATAGAACCTGAAGTCCACAGATGGGTAATAGATTGGGTTGGTCAACGGTTCAAGGTTGGTAATACTATATTCTGGCAAGTGCATTATCTAGGAAGGCATGAAGATGAGTTGACTTTAGAGGATAAAAATTCTGAGTTTTTACAGAGGTATTGGAGGGATAATAATATAGAAGTGCCGTCTTGAAAATTAAAAGTGTTTAACTGAGGTCAGTTAAAAATAAGGAGGGGATGATGTAACAGCAATAGCGGATCGAACTTGTTTATAAAGGGATATTTAGGTGTCATGATTATAGAGTACTAAATTTGGTAGACGTCCGCAAAAGAATCACGCTATTTGGAGTTATATTTTAAAAGTTATAGCGATGGGTGCATTTAGGTGACAGCGTGGGGTCTAAATAACAAGTGGGTATCATTGAAACGGGTTAAGGGTCAAATTAGTACCGAAATTACGTGTGTACGTTTCATAAAGTTCTTATGAAACGTTTAGTATGCACGGTGGTTCGTTTCGTACAAATTTTAGTACGAAACGTCACTTTTACTTAAAGGAATTTCGTAGGAAGTTTCGCGTGCGAAATTTGTTACGCACGATCGTGCGAAGTCGCGTTTCGTTTGGCGCGCACTTTTGCACGTAAATGTTACGTAGTGAAACGTAACGTTTGATTGGTTAGTAAAGTGCTAAGTAGTTAGTAAGAGATTTCGCACGTTTTTGCATTGGTCAGTCTGAGTCTTTGCTGATCAATGATTGGCCCAGGTAAAAGCCTGTTAAAACGGAGCGTTGACTCTGGCCTGGCGAGTCCAGGGCGATGATGGATAAATAGTGAAGTGTAAGAGGAGAGTAGACATCTTTTCCTTTGGAAAAGTTTGTGGAAATTCCAGCTGATCTTGGTCCTGAGCGATTAATACCAAATTGGAGAAAAGGCATTTTGCATTGAAATCTCTTACTAACTAAATAGTGTTTTAGTAGTTAAGAGATAGAATTATTAAGAGTGGAGAGTAGAGGAAACACTTTAAATTGAAGGGTTGAGCCACGAGGGCAAGAGACCAAGCTAATGTTATGTGGACAGAAGCTTCTTTTCAATTAAAGTTTATCCTTATGTGAGTGTTTTCCAATGTGGATGTGTATTTTCCAATGTGTGGAATGTGTGGTTGGAATTGTTTGTAGTAATGGGATTTTCTGAGAGGTAGGAGATCCTGTTACAACCACTATCTCCCATGTATTCCTATACTTCTCACCTCTTTCCCTCTCCCTTCCCCTCACCATCCGACCCTCCAATTTTCCCTATCGCCCCTTCTTCCACTCCTCTTGTAACTCACTCCCTCCTCCCCTAACATTATTGAGTTACTTCTTTCCTACTTATTACTGACATCGTTATTTACGTCAAATGTTTCATTTTGTAGGAGTTTGTTATAGAAGTGGACTCAAGGGATGGAATGACAAAACTGTGTTCCTGCAGTGGATTGCGGAGCCGCGGTCTTATCAAAGAGATCGTGGTGGCCGAGAGAAAGTCATTTTTGTTGACAATTGTGGCGGCCACAACATGTCCGAGGAGTTGAGCCGCGCATTACTCGCAAAGAGAACAATCCTCGAGTTTTTCCCTCCGTGTGCAACACATCATGTGCAACCCGCTGACTCATTTGTAATTGCAAAAATCAAGGAGGTATGGTCAAGAAAATGGGAGGACTGGAAAACGAAGGGGGTCGAGAGCCACAAGTGGTCCTTGCCGAAGGGCAAAAAGTGGTCGGGTAAGCTTGTTGGACCGGGGAAAGCATTTTCCCTGAAGTTGGCACGCAACTCAATTCGCGAGGTCAACGAAATGAAGGACAAAAATGGGATGGGGTATGCTCGCAAGGTGATGATACAATGTGGATTGTCGTTGAAATATGGGAAATAGGAGGAGAGCATGCTCACAGTTGATTTGCAAATCATTATCATGAAATGGCGAAACCATTTTGAAGGCGATGAGGTGCCTCCTCCTTCGGTTCCAGCACGCGATTTACTCCAAGGCCTTCGAGATGCCGACACTCACGAGGATGAGGCCAACGAGGATGAGGCCAATGAGAATGAGGCCAATGGTTACGAAGACTTAGAGGACTACGATGATTTAATGGACCTTGATACTAAGGTGGTTTTTAGTAGTAAAATGGATAATGGGTGTTTGAAGTGATTACCAGTGTGGATTCTTTTGGCTTTTTTTAGTGTGGATTTTTTTGGCTTTTTTTTCGTAGTTTTATTTTGGTAGTTTTACATTTTTACTTTTCTTTTACGGCAGTATGAAAGGAAGATTGTATTTATTTCTTTCACGTTGAATAATACTATATTCTTGTTTGTACTTTTGTTGCCAATTTTCTTTTACACTAGTTGTATGGCCAAACTAATGAATGACATTTATTTGTTATGATGGTGTCAAGACGTGGAGTATTCTTCATTCCCAACCATTATTGCAATATCATACAAACATTCAGCGACGAGGCAGTGTCGTCGCTGAATGGTAGGAAATAAAATATATAATTCAGCGACGACGTAGTATTGTCGCTGAGTGGCAGAAATTATATTGCATTCATTGTGGGCATAGTGTTGAAGAAAGAACGAAAGGGAGATTCACAGATAGGAAAAGAGAGATAGAGAGTAAGCAAACTACAAAGGGTGTAAAAGAAGAGTGTGAAAAAAAAAACAAAAGTCGGAGAATATAAGGGAGGGGAAAGGGACAAAGATGATTTGTGTAAGATAAATACAGGAGAAGAGATGGAAACAAGAGTAAAACACAATTAGAAGTGAGAAAAAGGTTCTGCCATTAAATGTTGACACTGTCGTCACTGAATGGTAGAGATGAAACATGCCATTCAGCGCCGAGACACTGTCGTCATTGAATGATAGAAAATGAAATATACCATTCAGCGACGGTAAAGGCTCGTCGCTGAATGGCATAAGGGAGAGAGGAGAAAGACAGATGTATGAAAACAGAGAGTGTGTGAGGGAAAGAGACAAATTGAAACGAAAAGAGAGAGAGAAAGCAAAATAATGAGAGTGCCAAACCAAAACAATTATCATGCGCCACACGTTTCCTCATCGTGTATGGGTTAACATATACAACAAGTGGGCAAATAAAAATAAAAGCTTCCATAGTTACAACAACATAAAAAATTATTTATATTAATGAAATAAAAGAGGACACATGAAAATATATACAATCCTTTTCGCCCTATAATGACGAACACATCCACCGTTTACGATACGTACAACCAACTACCTATTTTTCAGAGCTAAATAAAGATTCATCAACATGAACAAAATGTACATCGCCCATAAAATTTTCCCTGTCTAAATATGAGAATCACATAACTTTTTCTAACTAATGTACAATTTCGTTTCAAAGTCGTAATATTTAATGGAGTAAACCAAAATCCATGAGATTCCCACAATCCATCCATTTCTAACTCCAACCCCATCGCCTTACTGAATGAAATCCAGTGCCTACCACAAAGGAAAAAAAAACAACAATGGAGTTAGGCAAAAAATGAGTGACATTGATGTGCATGTTTATTGGGCGAGTAAAACGGAAAAGGAGAGAGGGAAGTGAAAAACTGTAGGATTTTAAGTGGGGGAGAGAGGGAACAGGAGAGGAAGATGGTGTGGAAGAGGATGAGGGTAAAGGGAGAGAGAGAAGGAAAAGGAGGCAGTTGAGAGGGTGAGGGAAAGGGAAAGGGAGAGATGAGGGAAAGGGAAAGGGAGAGTAGCAGGTTCATAGGGAGAGGGTGAGGGAAAGGAAAAGGGAGAGGATGAGGAAAAGAGAGAGGATGAGGGAAAGGGAGAGGAAGAAGGGTTAGAGAGCGGCAGATTGAGAGGGAGAGAGGGAGAGAGAGAGGGAGAGAGAGAGGGAGAGAGGAGGGAGAGAGAGAGGGAGAGAGAGAGGGAGAGAGAGGGAGAGAGAGAGGAGAGAGAGAGAGAGAGAGAGAGAGAGAGAGAGAGAGAGAGAGAGAGAGAGAGAGAGAGAGAGAGAGAGAGAGAGAGAGAGAGAGAGAGAGAGAGAGAGAGAGAGAGAGAGAGAGAGAGAGAGGTAGAGTGAGTGGTAGATTCAGAGAGAGTGGGGGGAGCGACAGATTGAGTGAGAGAAAGAGAGGGAGAGAGAGCAGTAGGTTGAGATGGAGAGGGAGGGGGAGAGGTAGAGGGAGAGGGAGAGGAAGAGAGAGCGACAACAAGAGTAGCAGGTTTATATGGAGAGAGAGAGGGAGGAGCCCACTCTAAGGGAGGAGCCCACTCTAAGGGAGAGGGAGAATGAGGCAGATCAAGGGGGAGAGAGAGGAAGAGGGAAAGAGAGAGGATAATGGAAAGGAAAAGGGAGAAGGGACTGGAGGGAGATAGAGAGGGTGGGGGAGAAGGAGAAGCAAAGGGAGAGGATGAGGGAAAGGGAGAGGTTGAAGGGAGTGAGCGCGGCAGATTGAGAGAGGGAGAGAGAGGAGAGAGACGAGAGAGGTAAAGGTTGCAGCAGAGGAAACGATAAAAGGAGCGGCAGATAGAGAGAGAGAGAGGGAGAGGGTGAGAGAGCGGCATGTTGAGAGGGAGGGGGAGGGGAGAGATAGAGGTAAACGGAGAGTAAGAGAGAAAGAGAGAGGGAGCAGCAGATTGAGAATAATAGGGAGAGGGAGAGAGAAAGGTACATGGGGCTCCCAATCGAAAAGGGTAGGGAAAGGGAGAGAGAAAAGGATAGAAAACGACAGATTCGTAAGGAGAGGGAGGGGGAGAGGGAGAGGCCGAGGGGGGAGCCAATTGAAAAGAGAGCGAGTAGGGGAGGCAGATTGAGGGGGGGAAGGAACGGGAGAGGAAGGTGGAAAGGGAGAGGGAAAAGGGAGAGAGGAGAAGCGTGGGAGGAAGAGGGAGAGGGAGAGAGCGAGGGAGAGGGTTTGAGAAAGGTGAAGGGAGATAGATCGAGTGGGAGAGAGAGAGGGAGAGGGAGAGGGAGAGGCCAACCGGGAGAGAGAGAGAGGGAGAGGGAGGTCGTTATAAGAGAAATAGAAGAGGGAAAGAGGGACATCGTCTTAGTATGTTAGAGAGAAAGGGGAAGGGGGAGGCTGAGAGGAGGAAAACGTAGCTGTGAACGGAGGGACGACGGATACGGCAAGGGAGAGGGACACCCCACACGTGACAAGGAATCCATAGAGGTGAAATGATGGTGGCGACGGACTTTTCGCTCGCTTCCTGTTCAAATGATTGAAATTTGCGAGAATGACGACGCTCACTTCAGATCCCTCTAGGGGGAAAAAAAAAACACGGTTGGTTGTGATTCGTCCAAAACGGATCGTTTTTTTTGCAGACTGTCCGCATTTGGCGTTACCTCGCCCTAAATATCACCAACGCCAAATGCTGTATTTTTATTCTATTTATTTACAGTATTGATTGTTATTTGTGGTCCATTTGTCACATAGTCCTCTTATTAACGTATACATTTATTCTAATTCATAGTCAAATCCAATTCGACACCGAAATAGGGTAACATCATCATCATTGACGCTAATTATACACAACACATATAATAGTGTTTATTGTAACTGAAACCGCAGAAAAGAATCTAAACTAAGGCGAAAGCAGTAAAAACGTGAGTTCACAGTTTTACGTCGTCGTATGTTGGCGTGTCATTACACACAGTTCAATTCTTTTACTGTATTATAATAAATTTCCACATGCGAACATATTTCATGTTCACACACCAAAAAAGGCGACTGTGAGCGAACGTGTGCGAACGTGGTTTTTGGCAACCAGAGAAAATTACTTTTTATGAACGCACGTTCGTATGCGTGCGCGTCGTAATTTTTACTTCAAATGGTACATTTATGTACGGTCTAACATAGTCCGTACACAACACTATTTAGATATTAATGTACTTTCATTATGTACGGTATTTTGTAAGGTACCGTAATTAACGTCAAGGAAAAATTAAAATCATGTATCCTATTTGAGAATAAAAATCAAAATTTTAAGAACCCTAATTAGAGTTATATACTCTAATAACGATTCGCGGTGTACCTGCACGCAGCAAAAATCGTCTCTGCGATTAGCAATTCCCTTTTTTTGTTTTTTGAAAAAACACGATTACCCAAACTATAATTAATTTGTTTTATGAAAAAACACGATTCCGCAAACTAGAATTAATAACTCTACAGTAATTTTTTTTGGGAATTGCTAATTGCAGAGCCAATTTTTGCTGCGCGCAGGTAGTCGCGTCAACTTTTCAAAAATTGTACATTTTAAGTACAAATTAGTACAAGTTACGTACCTTTGAGCTTATGCTTGACGGTCAATCCGTCGAACAGCTTTGACTTGTGAAATATTGTAACGCTTGTGAAATATTGTAACGACCGGTTAAAAAACTGCCGCGCTTGCGAACGACGACCGTCATAAAAAAACAACAGTTCACACGGCCGGCCAAGGTTTACGGTAACAAAACTGCGGCAACCACATGTAAAATAAACTGAAGAAAGTGAAGTGAGAACGTATATGCGCGCAGCAATTTATTTTACATGTGGTTGCCGCAGTTTTGTTACCGTAAAACTTGGCCGGCCGTGTGAACTGTTGTTTTTTTATGACGGTCGTCGTTCGCAAGCGCGGCAGTTTTTTAACCGGTCGCTGCAATATTTCACAAGTCAAAACTGTTCGACAGATTGACTGTCAAGCATAATCTCAAAGGTACGTAACTTGTACTAATCTGTACTTAAAATGTACATTTTTTGAAAAGTTGTCGCGACTACCTGCGCGCAGCAAAAATTGTCTCTGCGATTAGCAATTCCCTTTTTTTTGTATTCTGATTATTTATTTACGCTAATTACGATTCGAGGTGTACCGTTAAATTTACTTACGGATATGGTACGAAAACGACTCTCTAGCCGATGACGTCAGCAGACGCGACAGTGTCGTGCTGTAGTACAATATTCCGTTTCGCAGACGTGGCAAGCCAATGAGACGAACGTTTTTGACTTTTGGTACGTCGGGGAAACTTCCAAGAAAAGGATGGTGTACGGACTTGGCGAAGCATAGGGAGAGAGGAAAGAAGACAGCATCTTTGAATTAGGTTGAAGTGGAGAGAGAGAGAGAGGCATGTTCAATTGTCTTGACAATAAAGAGAGGGAGAGAGGGAACGGGGTGAAGAGTTATTGAAGAAGAAGAGGGAGAGAAGGAAGAGAGAGAGAGGGAGAGCGAAAGAGAGAGCGGGAGAGAGAAAGAGAAGGAGAGAATGATGGGATCTTTAGAAGGGCGGAGGGGGAGGGGAGGAGGATCTCCCTCTTCTGCCATGGAGGACTCGGAAGACATCATGGAGAGTCTCATTTTGGACCAAAACGTAGCTGTGAACGGAGGGACGACGGATACGGCAAGGGAGAGGGACACCCCACACGTGACAAGGAATCCATAGAGGTGAAATGATGGTGGCGACGGACTTTTCGCTCGCTTCCTGTTCAAATGATTGAAATTTGCGAGAATGACGACGCTCACTTCAGATCCCTCTAGGGGGAAAAAAATAACACGGTTGGTTGTGATTCGTCCAAAACGGATCGTTTTTTTGCAGACTGTCCGCATTTGGCGTTACCTCGCCCTAAATATCACCAACGCCAAATGCTGTATTTTTATTCTATTTATTTACAGTATTGATTGTTATTTGTGGTCCATTTGTCACATAGTCCTCATATTAACGTATACATTTATTCTAATTCATAGTCAAATCCAATTCGACAACCGAAATAGGGTAACATCATCATCATTGACGCTAATTATACACAACACATATAATAGTGTTTATTGTAACTGAAACCGCAGAAAAGAATCTAAACTAAGGCGAAAGCAGTAAAAACGTGAGTTCACAGTTTTACGTCGTCGTATGTTGGCGTGTCATTACACACAGTTCAATTCTTTTACTGTATTATAATAAATTTCCACATGCGAACATATTTCATGTTCACACTCCAAAAAAGGCGACTGTGGGCGAACGTGTGCGAACGTGGTTTTTGGCAACCAGAGAAAATTACTTTTTATGAACGCACGTTCGTATGCGTGCGCGTCGTAATTTTTACTTCAAATGGTACATTTATGTACGGTCTAACATAGTCCGTACACAACACTATTTAGATATTAATGTACTTTCATTATGTACGGAATTTTCATTACACACCGATACCCGAATCCGACAAAAAAAAAAATCAAAATCTGAACACCCGAAACCCGACCGGGTTATGTCACGCTCCTAAATTATTACCCGGTACCCGATACGCGTTTACGAAAAAAAATGTTAACGGAAACTCAATTTACCGCGATTACCCGTACCCGCTCGTACCCGAATAAGTACAAAATTAGTGGTACATCTCCCTTATACCTTCCACGATACCAAGAGTACAAAGTACAATAATGTTGGATAGTATGGACACTACAGTACAGTACACCTTGAATCATTAATAGAGTAGTTTTTTTAGCGTATAGAAATAATTAACGTTATTAACGCTAATTGGAAATTTGGAAATTTTCAAAGAAATCGTTTACTCTAATTAGAAATTAGGGTTTTTTTAAATAGTATTGATAATTCTATTTGAGAATTTGAAAAAAAAAGGTACCTGAATTAGCGTTCAATACGCTAATAACGATTCACGGTGTACAATACTAGTCGTACCCGTTACGTGCCTCAAACGTTAAAAATAGTATGATAGGTGGTAAACACTTTATATGCTATATCCATTTTCAAGTAAATTGATTAATGAATTACCCATAGCGCGAAAATAAACTTGAACATGGTGAAAGCTTACGCAAAAACGGTAAAACAAAAATATTACGTTTTCTCACACCTGCCCTGGCCTAACATCACGACACATTTCAATTGATAATGCTACAGTACCACATAAGGGCAACTGGGAAAGCCATATGTCCTTTGGCAGTTAGGGAGCCAATCGACAGATGACGTGGACTCGCAGATGACGTCGCCTTTAGTTTATGGTTACGTATCGGCCGAGGAAACACCAACTGATTAGTCCACCAATTAAGGAACAAAAGGAACTACAATACAATACAATTGGTCGTCGTTGCAAGACAAAACAAAAGACAAAATAAGGGTGAACCTCCATCAAGTGAAAAGTGAGGTTCATTACAGGAAAAAATGCATTCCCGTACAGGTCCAGCTCATTTCGTACATGGCCGTGTTGTTTTTCTTTTTTATATATAAAACATGATTACTAGAGATTCCGCAAGATTCTCCAAACTTTTGGGCGACAACGTTGACCGTCCGATATGTGTTTTCGAAACAAACGCTCCTTCTGTCTAGTGTCTAGCGACTCCGTCCAGTGTCTGGCGACTCTCCTCAACTATCCCCATGATGAGACTAGCTAGAAATTGGACGTGTAAAATTTTAACGCGTGGAATGGTCACGTGCGATCCATAATAGAAACCCTACATGTGGCATACGCCACGCGCCTTCGAACATATGCCACACGCCTTCGGACAGGCGGGAATCAAATCCTAAAGAAAACCACGAGAAAATCTTTGTTGAAGAATGTGTACATCCGGAATTTGCGGCGCCACGACGAAACACGAACGACAAAACAACGATAAAATAGACAACACACAAACGTACAAATTGTACATTCACGTAATTTAATTTTGCGGCTGGCTGTACGGAGACGAATTCAGATATTGTGCTTTTGGAATATTTGACATTCTCGCCGTCAGAACATGAACCTACGTGCATCCAATCGAAAGAAAGCACATACGCGATAGATTCCTTGCTGACACGACCTGATGGAGAAGTGAACGAAATATTATTGCCAATAAACATATTCGTACGATTATTCGTACGATTACTGTCGGCGCCTGATAGAGGTTCACCCTAATTGCGCAATTGAGCATGTCATCCTTCAGGGTACTTGATTTCCACCACTTTGGATCTTCTTTTCTAACCTTGGTATGCTTCTGTTTTTCTGTCTAATGTTGTCTTGTTTTTCTGTCTAATGCTGTCTTCTTCAGCTGGATGTTGTTTACTCGTCTAAGTATTATGCGTTTCTTGCTCTGTATTTATCTTTCTGCATGTTTCTCGCATTTTGCAATTGTGTTGCTCCCACGTACTTTGATATGTGCGCCTGCACACTCGGATGTTTGCACTGTAAAAGCGACTATAGTCTCCTCTGCCTAAAAAACTGCTGTTGCCCTTTATCTTTAAGTATATCCCGACTTATGTATGTCTTTTTGTTGTCTGCCATTTTTTTTTCTTGCCCATTGACTAGCAAAATTCTGCTCCAGATGTGCGCTCTTGCTTCGTTCGTGATCTGTCTGTCCGTTTAGAGATTTTAAAACACATGGTACATGTTCTGCCATTAATGTCACCTTGTGCATCTTGTCATACAACTTTCCTCTCGTATTAAACTTTTATGATTTCTGAGGATGCAGAAAGCAGCAGCAGGACTTTCACCATCTGCTATCAAGGGTTTGCGTTGGCGTCTCATTGATGCAAAGGACCAGGTATGGGAACTGGGTTAATACGTTTAGTTGTTTCTAGTTTGGCAAGCTATAGCACATCCAAATGCGCTTGTCAATACCATTGGAAGTAAATGCTTTTTGAAAGTAACGTCTGGAAAGGTTACACCACCACATATGCATTCGTTGCAAGGGCATTAAGTGAATTTCGGTGATGGCCTAGCATATTTGGAGTGCTGGTTCTTATTAGCTGCTCTCTGTTGCTCTCTGTCACTAGCAGAGGTTGTTTTGTGGTGGTAAATCTTGGCCTATTGTACTGTTGCAAAGATGCAAATCAGACTTTAGATTTTGGCGAGCTGGGTACAACATATAGGAGCATAAATGGCATGCACGACCTGTGTTCGCCATCACTAGCATTCTGTGATGGCTTAAATTTTTGAATTTTTGTACCCTTGCATACAGCAAAATTTCAATCACTTTTTTTGGTGAATTGAGGGTTCAGTGTTTAAATCACCCATAGCTATCCCTCATATCAGAATGGGTTCTTGACAATGTCCTTGGTTGTTTTCACGAGATTCCTTTCCAATTTCGATTAGGTTTATTCGCATATTTCTTGTTACTTTCCAAGTATGTTTGCTTTAGAGTTGCACTGGAGACCTTGAGTTCATGAGTCTTACAGTTCCTCAGTTTGGCGATGTTCTGTGAGGTCCACACCTCGATCAAATAGGGATAGCTTCAGGCCATTTTGCGAATTCTAGATGTCTTGATACATGTTGCTCATTATGTTACCTACTGGTTATCAAATTTGAGATTTTACCACGTTTCTGATACATTTTGTGGACGGAGATTCATTTAAAAAGAGGCAAGAGTTGTTGGAAATGCAGGTGGTGGGCAGATTGGCATCACAAATATCAGTGGTGTTGCAAGGCAAAGACAAGCCGACTTATGCCCCACATCGAGATGATGGAGATATTTGTGTGGTGATTAACACACAGGATGCAGTCTTGACTGGGAGGAAGGGTACAGATAAAATTTATTATTGGCACACTGGGTAATGACTTCAAGCTAAACCGTGTTGATAAATTTTTTTTTTTTGCAGCTACTTCTCTTGCAGTTAATGTTGTTAAGAGGCTATATTTTTCGGTTTTGGGCTGAAAGCTGCTCATTTGAATGATGTGTACCTGTTAGTGGACCTGTCAACTGGATGGAGCCACCCGAATTAAAATAGGTGCCATTGATTAGGCGTGTATTTTTGTAGTTTAAAAGTGTGCACCGTGTATCGCTATTAGAGTTAATAATTTTTTCGCCACTTAAGGCATCTTTTCTCCGTACACCCTTGTCCGATTTTCAATTTGAGATGGCCAATGGGAAGTTGAGTATGTTACCTTTTAATCGCAACCGTTAGCTCCACAAGCTGACATGTGTGTACTGAGAAAAGACGTTTTAATTAGCAAAAAAGTCATTAACGCTACAAGTGATTCACGGTGTAGTTTCCGGTTCGTTAGTTGATGATTCTGTTTAGCTGATATTTTTGGGGTGGATATGCAGGTATATTGGTGGTATCAAGGAGAGGAGTGTGAAAGATCAGATGAGGCGGGACGAAACAGAAGTTCTTCGCAAAGCTGTTCATCGCATGCTCCCTCGTAATCGCCTTCGTGATGTAATGCCTTCCGCTCATTTAGTCATCCTTATCATTTTATATCTGGCATTGTTATCTTTTAATGTTTTTGTATGAGCTTGGTTACTGAAGCTGCCTGTGAAGCTGCCTATGGTGTCTGCCTATGGTGTCAGTGTGTTTAACGTGTACAAGTCTTATAGTCGTCTTCGTCTTGTTTGGCATCAACTTCTCAGGATGCGGTCTTTGCAGTATCATACGACTTCTGTAAGAGGTATATGCAGGTAACAGCTCAGTGACAAATATGTGCAATGTGTAATTCCAGGATCGTATGAGGAAGCTGCGGTTGTTTCCTGGCGCTGCCCATCCTTTCGCTGATCAGCCCCTGCAGGCGTTAGAGCCACCAGAGAGGAATGTGCGAGAGTTACGACCTCGAGAAAAACGCGCTCTCCGAAGAAACCAGGGTAGCACGTCAGAAGGGCGACAGCTGTTAGAAGATCCATGAGGAGGTAGAAGCAAAAAAAGCAGAGGATTAACCACAACAGAGTTTAGCACTTGCGGCAAGTATCCAGGTTTTTCTTTAGTAGTAGTGCATTGAAGTTGATTGGTATATTAGCTTTTGGTTAACTCTTTATATCCTATGACTATTTCACACAAAAGTGCTGGGAACTAGTGATTTGTATCTGTTTTTCAAAAAAGCTTGTATTTTGTTGCCCTTGGGCAAAAGGAAGGTTGGAAACCAGTCAGTGCTCCGGTTTGGATTGATGGTTGTTTTCTAAGACTTTCAAGTTTGCATAATATCAAGAAATTTGGGAGGGGGGCCAAAATGGAAGGGGGCTTAAAGAGTTACCTATAAGACGAGGGGTTGGATTTGAGTTGGGACACGTGGGCTGTTTCATGTTTTGATTTCTTTGGTCGTGGCTTTGTGGGAGATGTTCTTGTGGATAAGGACCACTTTGTAGCAAAAACTGTGAGGAATGAGAAGAGGGCATGTTTAGGGGCAAACATAAGTTCAAGGCAGAGTGAGGAGGGGAAGTCTGACAGCCCATCGATGAAAGGTTTAGCAGGCAGTTCCAGAGTGGAGGAGAGTTTTAATGGTCATAAAGGCCGTGCAAAAAGAGTATGGACGTTTTCGATAATGGCTGTCAGTGTGCTCATTGCCGCAGTAGGGTTAGGCATTGGTTTTCGCAATGGGCAACTAGGAGTTTACACCTACAGGGTTCAAATGCTTCTCAATGGCTGAATTTGGTTGATGAAGAACTCTTTGTCGTTGGTGGGAAATAGTGGCGAGTTAACATTTCTTCCTCTCTATCTTCTCAGCCTCTCAGAGCACCATTGCTCTGGATGGCACTGTTCACATCTGGGGGCGGGTAATCTTCCGAAGTCATGTCGTTTGTGACGGCCTTGGTATCGACAGGTCTTGGGTCTAGAGGCTCCGAGTTGAGCAGCATGGAGACGTTGTCAGTATGGAGTTTTGGGAGGGACTTCCAGATGCCAAGCAGAAGCTTCTGCAAGCCGCGACACGTGTGCGTGTGGATCTGTCAGAATCCATTGTAATATGCCACAGCGAGTCCATTGTAATATGCCACAGCGAGCCAGGAGCATGGTATCCGCCCCTTTATGAGACCTTCCCATGTCCACCGAACGGGTATATGACAGCACGCTACGTGATTGGACGGACCATGTTTGAGACCGACAGAGTTAATCCCAATCATGTGGATCGTTGTAACAGGATGTTTGTGGGGGTTTTTTAAAAGGTTTTTTCGAAGGTTTTTTATCTTTTTTAAGGTAATTTTAAAAGGTTTTTTAATTTATTTTTTGTTGGGGAGAGAGGAAGAGGAAAGGAGAGAGAGAGGGAGGGATGGAAAGAGGGAAGGAAATAGGGAAGGAGGGAAGGAGGGCAGAATGGGAGGGAGGGACGGATAGAATGGGAGAGGGAGAGAGGGAGAGAGGGAGGGAGGGAAAGAGGGAGGGAGGGAGGGAGGGAGATAGAGAGGGAGGGAGGGAGGGAGGGAGATAGAGAGGGAGGGATAGAGAGAGAGAAGAAACGTTACGTGATTGAACGGACCATGTTTGAGACCGACAAAGTTTATTCCAATCATGTGGATCATTGTAACAAGATGGATAAGGTAAGCCTTATATCTCCCACCGTACTTTAGAGTTTCACATAGTTCTCAGTGACCATTTGTTGCTCATATACAGTTTTTTTGGTTAACGTTGATTGTGATTGCATGTGACTCGATGTCAACTGGGCACAGGTTGGGCCGATCTCAGGTATGATAGTAGACTCTTTCAGCAAGTTTTGGGAAGTTGTAAATCAAGTCAACTCTTCCAGCAAGTTATGGGAAGTTGTAAATCAAGTCAGAGATTGCGCTGCCTGATAAATGTTGTTCTTTGGTCTAAAATAGACCGCAGAAGCCACCCAAACTATCATGCAAAAAGCTAAGCGAAGCTAAGCCAATGAACAATCATTTGAAATGCATCCTCCATTTAACATACATGCATACACAGATGCAATCATTCATCCGCACACAGGCAGACCAATCATCCGTACACAGACGGAGCAAAATGCATACACAGATGCATTAAACAACAACTAGGGTTTCATGGAATAATCAACATAAATAAACCCTATGACAACAACTAAGGTTTGATGGAATAATCAACATAAACAAACCTTAGGACAAATGCATTAATAATGCATAACAAACAAGCATATAAATAATAACACATGAATGCATCACACATAAACAAATGTATAATCAAATAATCAATTTATCACTCAATGTGCATGACCTAGTCGACAACCCTAAAATACTACATCTTTGGTCCCCACTTTTCTAACCAGCATTGATGATTAATTCCTAACAAAGCTCATTCCTATATATACACTTGTGAGCTGTCAACGAATCACTAAGTGTCAAAATAACCAACGTAAATTACGTAACTGTCACTAAATCAAACTAATCGTAAGCGTACACCTGAGAGTCAAGCAATCGTAAGCGTACACTTGTCTACAAGTACGATATTTTTCACACACAAATTAAACTGTCGAAACCCTAATTAACCACTTTAATATTTACGTCATAATCAACACTAATTTAATAATACAAATAAGACAAAGCATTGTTGTTCCAAATATTTTCAAGTACACACAATCTCACAAAATCGTATACTGAGTCATGCTGAGTCACTTAACGAAACTCGAATTTCGTAAAACAATCCGGGACGTCCAAAATAAACATCGTGTGATTGACGCGATTTCGCGTCACCACTACTTGAAAAAATAACGGCGGCCTATATCCACCGTACGTTACTCTTATTTGGCACCCTTGATGTTGAGCCACGTGCCACTTCCATCCACTTGACGAAATGATATTTTACCATCCAAATCTGTACCGTATCGCAACCACGTACTTCGTCATAAATGCCGCCTGCCGAAATAAAGGTACACCTGTCCAAAATAGATTCTACGTACCACCGGCGTCCTTTTTCATAAATGTCGCCTGTCGCACATTATGTTCCGTACGATCGACGCACACTTTCAACATTTCGTATATGAAACGTCGATTATCTCACGTCGGATCGCTTCGCGATCTGCCGTCTATTTCCCCTTATGCAAACCGTACTTTTGCCCATATTTCTTCGCTTCACTTGAAATCCAATACCATACGTTCCAATATAATTCATACATTTTCTCCCCCACACATAAAAATAATCGAACCTCCACATTAGATTTTGTGAGTACTTACGCATTAAAAATCGCGTCGAGTACGCACGAAACGCCGCATACGCACGAAACTAACTTTTCCAAAACAACACTCCTCCGAAAATTTAGTTTCGTGCATCCATGACGCCACGGTATCATCTGTCACACTCCATAGATCTACGTCATCAGCTGTCACCTCCTGCTGCCTCCTCCATCTGAATCCGCCAAATGTCTCCTACCAAACTCTCACTTGTTCCACCAACGCCTTCGTTGCCTCCATATACCATCCAAATTTCATAATACATAATATATATATTTTCATTTTTCAATTACAACAATTTTTCTTTTTCTCACCAATATCTAAATCCGAATCTACTTCCCACAATTCTATCTCAAGTCAACAAAAGTTAAAACTAAAGGATCACACTAATAATATAACCCAACTCAAAATTTTTACCTCAACCATATCAAATCTAGATTTCATTTTTTTTTCCTTTTTTTTTTCTTTTCCATTTAATAATCTGATCTTAAAATTTCCCATTAAAAATACATAAATCAAAAATCTATTTTCCCAAAAATAATTCTACCGCAATAAAAACTTCCACCAAAAATCCCACATTCCTCTAACTAACACAACAATTTCCAAATATAAAAACTTTTCAAATTTTATAAATTTCTCAAATTCTTACTTAATCCCACAAATTAAAAACATTATAAATAAATAAAAATAGAATCCACATCGTTTATCTTTCACCAAATGCCACAACTCCACCTTTCGGATCTCTCTCCCCCAAACGTCGAAACTCCACCTTCCATATCTCTCCACTAAATGTCAAATCTCCACTTTCTTGTCCTTTCCACCAAATATCAAATTTCCACATTTCGAAATGCTTCACAAAAAATAAATATGTATTTTCCAAAAAATAAAATATCATTTCTCAAAATAAATCATTTCCATTGAGGGTAGACATTTCGGCACTGTCACTAGGTTAACCCTTGGGGCGATGCAAGATTAAACTCGGCACATACCAACACTATGACAAGGTGGATCTCATGGGTACACAGACACCATTACTGCAATACAACCAGCAAGGACAATATTAACCCGCTACAATGCGTGTGACACAAACCTATATCGACTTAACCTAACATATGATAGATGGGGTGTGGGCCCATAACCTGTTGTTCTTTGGTCTAAAATAGACCGCAGAAGCCACCCAAACTATCATGCAAAAAGCTAAGCGAAGCTAAGCCAATGAACAATCATTTGAAATGCACCCTCCATTTAACATACATGCATACACAGATGCAATCATTCATCCGCACACAGGCAGACCAATCATCCGTACACAGACGGAGCAAAATGCATACACAGATGCATTAAACATCAACTATGGTTTCATGGAATAATCAACATAAATAAATCCTATAACAACAACTAAGGTTTGATGGAATAATCAACATAAACAAACCTTAGGACAAATGCATTATTAATGCATAACAAACAAGCATATAAATAATAACACATGAATGCATCACACATAAACAAATGTATAATCAAATAATCAATTTATCACTCAATGTGCATGACCTGCTCGACAACCCTAAAGTACTACATCTTTGGTCCCCACTTTTCTAACCAGCATTGATGATTAATTCCTAACAAAGCTCATTCCTATATATACACTTGTGAGCTGTCAACGAATCACTAAGTGTCAAAATAACCAACGTAAATTACGTAACTGTCACTAAATCAAACTAATCGTAAGCGTACACCTGAGAGTCAAGCAATCGTAAGCGTACACTTGTCTACAAGTACGATATTTTTCACACACAAATTAAACTGTCGAAACCCTAATTAACCACTTTAATATTTACGTCATAATCAACACTAATTTAATAATACAAATAAGACAAAGCATTGTTGTTCCAAATATTTTCAAGTACACACAATCTCACAAAATCGTATACTGAGTCATGCTGAGTCACTCAACGAAACTCGAATTTCGTAAAACAATCCGGGACGTCCAAAATAAACATCGTGTGATTGACGCGATTTCGCGTCACCACTACTTGAAAAAATAACGGCGGCCTATATCCACCGTACGTCACTCTTATTTGGCACCCTTGATGTCGAGCCACGTGCCACTTCCATCCACTTGACGAAATGATATTTTACCATCCAAATCTGTACCGTATCGCAACCGCGTACTTCGTCATAAATGCCGCCTGCCGAAATAAAGGTACACCTGTCCAAAATAGATTCTACGTACCAGCGGCGTCCTTTTTCATAAATGCCGCCTGTCGCACATTATGTTACGTACGATCGACGCACACTTTCAACATTTCGTATATGAAACGTCGATTATCTCACGTCGGATCGCTTCGCGATCTGCCGTCCATTTCCTCTTACGCAAACCGTACTTTTGCCCATATTTCTTCGCTTCACTTGAAATCCAATACCATACGTTCCAATATAATTCATACATTTTCTCCCCCACACATAAAAATAATCGAACCTCCACATTAGATTTTGTGAGTACTTACGCATTAAAAATCGCGTCGAGTACGCACGAAACGCCGCATACGCACGAAACTAACTTTTCCAAAACAAAAATAAGAAGCAGATGGTGCTTGAATCTTTTGGCAGATCTGGGTCCTTACGGACTCCCACATTGCAACATTTGCTCGGAGAGGGGTGAACTCGTCAAAACTCGTGAAGATTGTCGAGGCAATGCATGTTGATTTTTTTTATCTTGCCGTGGAAACGAATTTGGAGCTTTAAGCTTTTCAATGACTTGTCGGTCTTGATCTGCAGCAGGGCAACCATCAGGTGGAGAAGGAAATGTTTGTGTTTTTGAGCATTTTTAAGTGGGAGAAGCGGAAAAGCTGGGATTTACTCCTTCAAAGTTACTTGGAAGAGTTTGATGCGGCGGATATTACTGTCTTATATTTCCTCACAAACCCTTTCCTCTCGGATGTGGTTTTGGTCGGAAGATTGGGGATTGTATTAGAGAGTTGGAGCTCCAGAAGCTGGCTGAGGGATGGGCGCGAGTCCTCATACAGGACCACCTCATACCTCAAACAAATGCCTTTGTCCTCCGTTCACGAAGAGAAGGATGAGGACGACCCCATGTGGAAGCCATGGCTATGTGCCTCCCTATTATTGCTACAAATTGGTCCGGCATGACAGAGTACATGAGGGAGGAAAACAACTATCCTCTCGAAGTAGAAGCATTAGAAGAAGTGAGTGAGGGGCCGTTTAAGGGACACTTGTGGGCTAAACCGTCGGGTGTGGCAATGAACGGTCTCATGCGCCGAGTTTTTGAAAAACGAGAAGAGGCAGCTACTAAAGAGCGCAAAGGAAGGAAAGACATGGTTGAGAAATATGGACCAGAGGTGGTGGCCAGACAAGTCTTAGACCGCTTAAGGGCCATTGAGTGGTCCTTGGAAACTGGCGGAAAGCGTGAATCTTAGGGCTCACATGACTGATTTGGTTATTACACTACCGACATTTGACCCTCGTTTTTGAAGGTTAATTGTACAATTCCGACTGTTTTTTGGGAAACTCCTGCAAACGCTTTTACCGAAAACTGTACTATGATTCACCCTCAACATAAGGGCAAATTTCATCAATGTGAGATATTTTGTGACATGTAATTTTGGCCTGTTGGTTGTTGGTTTTTGGTATGCCTTTCATTTAGCTGTGGGCACCTTTATCCACAACAAAAAATGGGCTTGGATATTGTAATTGCGAGTTAGTTGTAACTCTGAGACCTCCATAAGTCCTCAGAGTGGACAGCTTCCAAGAAGCCTCTAGGATAATCCTGACCCCTTTGTGTTTAAGCAAAAATAACTGCCACCCTGGCAGACAAAAACTCTAACCAACTCACCCCTGTGAAGGCAAGACTCCCCTGAGTCGATAGCAAAAAGAATCTCTGAATTTGCTCCCTTGAGCAGTGAGTTATTGAGGGTCAAAGTTGACCTTTTGTACAGAAGCTCTCTGGGAGAGAGGGTCCTATCTTCTAATTTTTCTAAGTCCTATCTCTCTCACAAACTCTATCTACTGATGTACGGAACCAATCAGAATTGAGTTCCGTACGCAAAAGTACAGCTGCCGGTGTACTTTATGTACGGACATTGTACGACATGGCCAAAATGTCGACACATGTCAAATCCGGATTCGGTGCCATAATCTCCGGAGATTCCACAATCCAACGGAATTTCGCCACGCGTCATCCGATGTGGCGATGGCCACAAACCACCGAAATCTTCCTCCGCGATCTCGGCGCTAATCCCGGCCGTCCGATTAAATTCGGCTTTAATCGTAGCCGTAATAAATACATGCGCGGTATTTGTTTCATTTACGAAACAAATGCGCGGTACTGATTTGTGTCCGTACCGTAAGTCGTACATTATTTATTACTGGATCTATGTATCCCGTAATTCATTTCAGTTAAATGATTTATCGCACGTATGCATATTTAAATAAATATCAAACTATATGCTATGTAACACTACTACCAGACTTAACGGCTAAGGCTACCGGCTATTTCCTATCTGCCGGCCGGTAGGTACATGGATCAAATCCTGCCGCCGGCACATACCTTTTAATTAAATAAATAAACCCTAACATAAAATTCCCGTAAACCTCAGGATAGCCAAGGTAGCCATGGCTCTAG
This sequence comes from Zygnema cylindricum, assembly GCA_037447655.1. NCBI lineage: Eukaryota > Viridiplantae > Streptophyta > Zygnematophyceae > Zygnematales > Zygnemataceae > Zygnema > Zygnema cylindricum. The sequence continues at coordinate 365,515 of JBBHKE010003455.1, forward strand.
CTTCCTCTCCAATTTCTCAGTGACTGCGACAAGTTTGAGAGTTGGAGAGAGAAGTTAGAGATAGACTGCCTCGACTTCTATATTTCTTTTCAGACCTAGAAAATACTAATAAAACCATTAGTTTCTACATTAGTAGCTTTTGTCAAAGATCATTAAAGATCGTCAAAGGAAGTGAAAAAGGAAGGGAAGGGAAAGAAGTGGAACTTTCGCTCTTGTGCGATTGTAATAAGGCAAGAGACAATGAGCTACAGTCTTCAAATGATCCTTGAACGTTTAATTGACCATCTTGTCTAATTGTAAATCCTCTGAACAAGCAAATCAAAACTTTCCTTTTTGAATCTGTAACGAAAGTCAAGAGCGTGTTTTAGAATGACTCTGGTAGTATTGAGTTTTATATATCTCTTCTACTTGATGGGATTTTCGATGTGTAACTATTTTGGTATGAGAATATTTCCAGTTGCAAATTTTGTTATTCAACGTAAATGTCTTATTTAGAAAAAATCACGAACTCAAAATATTGTTACTCTAGCCGCAAGGATCTTATATATATCAGGTACCGTGATAAAAAAGTACACAATACTTTAGTTTAAGATATTGCGTGTACTAATCTATCTAGACATATTGAGCATCCACACATCTTTTACGGTAATATCGCACTAGTATTGTGGCGTTAGGTTGTGCGATGTTTTTTGTGATGGCAAACAAAATGTTTTGAACAGTGGTGTATCGGTGGCCTTTGCCGATAACCGACATGTACCCCTTTTAAACTATCGATAATCAATATTTATCGATCCGTACTTCATTCATACGGTTCCGCATTGCGTACCGAAAGTGCTATACCTAAATGTAGATTTTTTTTTTTAAACACCCTTCCTCCCCAGCAGAGCCAACCCTTGCCCCCCCCGGTGGGGTATATCGGTTATCGTCTCCGGTATAACAACATTTATCAATGATAATTACTGAAAATGATGTAAAGTAATTTATCGCTCCCCTTATCAATAATGATAACCGATACATCGGTTATAAGACTTATCGCCGAAAAGAAACTCACTAATACACAAAAATAGTTTTGAGTGGCTAAAACAACGTTAACAGCAATGCAACGTGTGGTTTTTGTTCGTTTATTGCTTGACTTGACGATGGGTGTTCGCAATTTTGTGACCTCCATAGGTCCTCAAAATGTGCAGCTCACACGAAGCCCTTAGGATAGCCTTGACCCCTCTGTGTTTCAGCAAAAATAACTGCCACCCAGGCAGACAAAAAATCTGACCACCTTCACCCTTGTAAAGAAAAGACTACCTTGAGTCGATAGCAAAAAGAATCTCTGAATGTGAAAAGACTACCTTGAGTCGATAGCAAAAAGAATCTCTGAATTTGCTCCTCTGAGCAGTAAGTTATGGAGGGTCAAAGTTGACCTTTTGTACAAAAGCACTATGGGAGAAAATCGGCTACCTACCAACTTTTCTAAGTCCTAAATGCCTCTCTAAACTCTCTAACACTAAAGTACGACACCAATCAGAATACTATGTCGTACAGAAAGGTACAGGTGCCAGAGTTTTTTCTGTACGACCATCGTACGGCATGGCCCAAATGTCGACGCTTACCATATCCAAATTCTCTCCCATATTCTTCAGAGAAGCCGCAAGCCAATGAGGATGTGCCACGTGTCACCTGACGTGGCGGTGATCGAAAACCGCCAAAACGCCTATTCCGCGATCTCGACACCTATCGCGGCCGTTCGATCAAAACCGGCTTTGCAATTCTGAGACCTCCATAGGTCTTCAGAATGGGTAGCTTACACGAAGCCCCTAGGATAACCCTGACCCCTTTGTGTTTCAGGAAGAATAACTGCCACCTTGGCCGACAAAATCTTTGACCACCTTCACCCCTGTGAAGACAAGACTCCCCTGAGTCTACAGTAAAAAGAATCTTTGAATTTGACCACCTTCAAATTGTCATCTTAAATTTCATGAGTGAAACCGTGATTGCACATTCAGGAGAGATCCAAGATACAAGAGACTCACGGGAAACCTGACATACTCGTATGGACTTTGAGGAGATAGAAGAAGCGAGACAAGAATTGGCTTCTATGGACAAGGGAGCCGATAAGAAAGTGAGAAGAAATCCAAGACTTCCATCATTCCATCTTTGGAGTTTGAGGGAGGAAGGAGGAGCAGCAAAAGGATACAGGAAAAACAAGCCGCTCATAAGGTAACTAAGCTATCTCACCCAGATGAGCCTCAGTCTTACTCGGAGGTAGTGAATAGTCCAGAGAAAGAAAGATGGATTAGAGCCATAAATGATGAGATGGCTTCAATCATGGAAGCAAATACTTGTGAACTAGCGGATTGTCCTCCAGAACAAAAAACCTATTGGGTGTAAATGGGTATTTAAACTAAAACTAAACCCAGATAATAACCATTGAGAGATATAAGGCTCGATTGGTAGCGAAAGGGTTCACCCAAAAGGAGGGGATTGGCTATGAGGGGACCTTTGCTCAGTTGTTCGGTTCTCATCAGTAAGGATTCTCCTCAGTCTGGCAACAGCGGAAGACATGGAAATACACCAGATGGACATTAAGACTGCTTTTCTTAATGGTGAGTTAGAGGAAGAAATTTTCATTAGACAACCGGAGGGGTTCGTGGAAGAAGGAGAAGAGAGCAAAGTCAACAGGTTCATAAAGTCTTTATATGGACTGAAGCAGGCTCCCCGACAGTGGAATAAGAAACTAGATGAGTTTCTTACCAGTTTGGGATATATCCGTATCAACACTGACCATTCTATCTATATATTTGAAGATGAGAATGGTGTCATTTTTATTGCAATTTATGTGGATGATGTGCTTGTGTTGATTAAATCTTTGGAAAAGATCAATAAGTTAAAGAAGGATCTTAGAAGCAGATTTGATATGAAGGATTTAGGGGAGGCAAAATATATTTTGGGGATTCAAATGGAGAGAGATAGGGGGAAGAAGATTATCAGACTTACTCAGAAACAAACAATAGGAAATATGCTTGAGAAATTCCTAATGGAAAACGCTAACAGTTGTACCACTCCCATGGACTTGAAAAAAGTAAGTGATGGGAGTGTTTAGGAGGAGTGATGATCTTAGATGATCAGATGAGTCCAGAAGAAAGAGTTTATGAACTCTATCCCTTATAGACAGGTCGTAGGAAGTTTGATCTATTTTATCAAGTGTACCAGGCCGGACACAGCGGCAACAATTAGAGTACACAGTAGGAGTCTTAATGATCCTAGGAAGAGAGACTGGGAGGCCGCCAAGAGAGTCATGAGATATCTGGTTGGAACCAGAGAATTATGGTTGCAATTGGGAGGGGAGCACACTGATATCACCACTTGGAGTGATGCCAGTTATTGGGATGCACCTATGAGAAGATGCACTTCTGGATATGTTTTGTATGTGGGGGAAGGTGCTTGCTGTTGGAGCAGTAAGCAACAAAAGGTGGTTGCTCAGTCTACTATGGAGGCTAAGTATATGGCGTCTTGTTCTGCTGCAAAACAAATAATGTAGGTGAAGTCATTGTTGCAAAAACTGGGATATATGGAGGAGGAAGTGCATGAAGTCTTTAGCGATAATCAAGCTGCAATTACAATTGCAGCCAATCCAAAACACCATTTCAAAGCAAAACATATGGACATAAGATCAAGCTTCGTAAGAGAAAAAGTTGAAAATAAAATTTAAAATCTTGTGTATACACTGTCACTTTAATTTTGGTAAGTAGTGAACCGAACTCAACCAAAAATAACTTAAGTCCTGAACAGCTCTCTCTCCCTCACAGCTGAGGCATGGAGAGGACTAAAGCTTTCTTAAAAACAACACTCCCCTAAAGCTTTAGACTCTGCTAGTCACTCAGTCCACATGCCTCTCTACATAACTTCAATTTGGGAGCAGGTAAGGGTTTCGTCATCATATCAGCCACCATTTGCTCATCCGGTAAATAACTCAATTTCAGGACTTTTCCCATCACCTTTTCTCTTACAAAATGTAGCTTGATATCTATGTGCTTACTCTTAAAGTGATCACTGGGATTAGATGCAATAACGATTGCTGCCTGATTGTCACACCACACTATCTGTGGTCCAGATTGCATAAAGAAAAGCTCTTGGAGAAGAGACTTTACCCAAAGAGACTTTACTTGGAGAAGTTTATTTATTGTAGAGAAAACTGTGGATTAAAATTGAATAGTGACTAAGAATTAAAGGGAGTGTTGAAAAGAGGTAATTAATAGTTCACTTCTATAGTTTAGTTAGAATGTAAAGAGAGAGAAAGAGAGAACCAAAGGCACGCCATGGTTGCCGCGTCATTTAGGAGGGAGAATGAAATAGAAGGTATTTTACTATTTGTAGCAAAATACTGCCTGTAGCCGGATTTGAACCGAGGTCTACGGAATACAACTTAGACCTTAGCCTTATCCATTAAGGCACTAGCGAAACGATATACGTATTACGTTTCACGCATATTTATCTATTTGTAAAACGGGCTAATTTGCCGCACACTAACGAAAACACGCATTAATCAATTCATGCATTGAAGCGAATCGAAGCCGCATAAATACAAATGATTGGACGACCACAATTGCAGCCGCCACCCGCAATAAACTTTCGGCGGCCTTTGGGGATAGGGTCACGCGACGCCACGTGGCACCATACTATTGGATACCGGAGAAGATGGGAGGAGGAACCATGGCTCCCGTTTTGACAGGCGTCTCTTTGAAAGCCATGTCGTACAATGGTCGTACAATAAGTACATTGCTTAATGTACCTTGTTGTACTATATATTGTTTCTATTGGACTAGGGTTTAGTAGTAGGCAGTCGTAAGTAGGTAGACCAGGACTTAGTGAAATTTAGGTACCTCTCTCTAAGAGAGCTTGTAACTATAAAGGTCATCTTTGACCAACCATAACTTACTGCTCAGGGGAGCAAATTCAGTGATTCTTTTTGCGTTTGACTCAAGGGAGTCTTGTCCTCACAGGGGTGATTGTCGTAAGAATATTTGTGTGCCTGGGTGGCGCTTATTCAGCGGGAAAGTAGAAGGGGCAAATATTATCCTATAGGCTTTACATAGGCTGCTCATTCTCTGGGTCAATGAAGACCACAGAATTGCAGGTTATGGGCCCACCCTCTAGGGTGCCCATATTTGATGGATCAGACTTTCTTTATTGGGAAATGATGATGGAGGGAGAACTATTTGAGAAACACCTATGGGGCATAGTGTCCATACAAGTTCGATGCCCACCTCCACTTGGGTTTGGAGGAACGCGTTTTTTTGGCACCTCCGCCTCTGTAGTAGGTAGAACAACTACCATCATCACTGAGGATGAAGACGAGGAAGGAGAGGAGATTGTCATGGAAGGAGAAATAGGAGGAGTTGCAACTCAAGTGACACCATTGTCGAAGGCGATACTGGCAGCAGCACCACTAGCAACAACGACAAGGGTACTGATCGAAAGATCTGAGTATGAAAAGTGGAACTTCAAAGACAAGGTTGCTAAGCTCTTAATTTTTTAAAGTTTAGCAAAGGGCATTGCCATTTCCCTTATGCACGTCAAATCTTCATCTCATATTTCGATATCACTAGTTAACAAATATAAGTGGGGATCATTCTAGCAGCAACAGTTGGCAGAAAACAAGATTGCAGCTTATACTTATAAGGGAGGAAGCAAGAATAATTATTGCAATGATTTAGGAGCATTATTTGGAGAATTAGAGAGTGCACGTAACTCATGGTGTGAGAGACAAAGAGTGAACACATTAATGATGAAACTACCTGAAGAGTATGAGAATTTCATTAATCGATTGCAGAACATAGAAGAGCAATTGGAATTGGGATGACACAGTGGGAATGATTTTAGTGAAAGAAAGCACCATAGAGCTTAGGAGAGAAAGCCCAAGTGTTCAAGCATTGTCTGCAAGAGCTGATTGGCGGAAGCGTGATGAGGAGAGAGAGAAAGATCCTTATCGAAACTTTGGAGGAAGAGGACAAGGAGGTGGCAGATTTGATAGACAGGGGAGAGGAACTTCTCGAGGAGGATTATGTCACTTCTGCAAGAAACCGGGACACTATATGGCAGATTGTGGCAAACTTGCAGATCTTCGACTAAAAGATGGGCAAGGGAACTCAAGAAATGGAGGAAAGAAAAAGGCTTTCCTAACTCAAGTTCATGATGAGCAAGAGAACGAAGAAACCGAACAGGAAGAGGAGCTTGAGGAGCTTCTTCTTAATCCGAAAAACACTGAAAAGCATGTTGACATTCCACGGAGACAAAAGTGTGCTTTCGGAGGTAAGAGGGATCCACCTGAAGATGGGTGGATCATAGACTCAGGGGCCTCAATGCATATGTGCAAAGATAAAAGGTGGTTCACTAAACTGAGAAAGATCCCAACAGTTGAGATAGAGTACGGAGATGGTAGAGTAGAAACCACAAGTCTTGTTGGAACTGTTGACTTGAAGGTTCTAGTTAATGGAAAGGCCTCAATTGTAACACTCTCAGAAGTTCTTTACATTCCACAGCTTAGTAAGAACTTGGTCTCAACAGCTGTCCTAGATGAAAAGGAGTTTGAAACAGGAACTAGGAAAGGAATCTTCACAGCAAGCTTTGATAATGAGGTTTATTTCATAGCTGAGAAGGGCAGTCAGGGAATGTTCAGAATTGTGCTTTGCAATGAAAAGAGTGTTCTCTACTCGTGTGCAAGTGAGATGATGCTTTGGCACAAAAGGTTGGGGCATGTGCATCTAGATAGATTAAAGAAAATGAAGAAAAATGGAATAGTGGAGGGTATTACTTTTGAGGATGATGAGACCTTTGATGATTGCAGTGGATGTGCCCAAGGGAAGATTCATAGATTCCATTTCCAAAGGCAACCACATATAGGAGAGAGAAAGTATTGGATCTAATTCACACTGATGTTTGGGGACCGGCTAGATATGCTTCACATGGGGGGAAGAGGTGGATGTTAACTATCACAGATGATTGGTCTAGATACACGAAGGTATACTTTCTCAGACTTAAGTCAGAGGTATTGAGATGTTTCAAAAAGTATAAAGTATAGAGTGAAAAACTACACGAAACCTCAATAAATGAGATAAGAAGTGATAATGGGAAAGAATACACCTCAAGGGAATTTGAAAAATATCTTAAAGAATAAGGAATTCATCATGAGAAAACTGTTCCCTATAATCCGGAACAAAATGGAGTAGTAGAAAGAGTGAATAGAACTTTAGGAGATATGTCCAAAAGTATGTTAACTGATAAGAGGATAGGGTTGCAGTTTTGGGCGGAGTCTTTGAACTATGCTAATTTCATCAAAAATATAGTTCTAACTTCAGCAAATAAGGAGGAAACTCCGTATGAGAGGTGGACAGGAAAAAAGCCTGATTTGTCTAGTTTGATAGTGTTCAAAAGTCAAGTCTACAGTTTGGATTCCGATAAGACTAAATGGAAGTTAGAGGGGAGAGGGAAGCCAAGATATCTTGTAGGATATGATGAGAGCACAAAAGGATACCGAGTGTATGACTTGTAAAAGAAAGATATAATTTTGGTAAAACACATAGTGGTGATGAATGAAGAGAAGTCCATTGATCCATTCAAATATAATAAAGAAGTCAAAATCAGATTTGAAACGGATCAGTTTTCTGACTTTGACTTTGAAAATGAAGAGAAGGAAGAGGGAGAAAAATAAAAATCTGCAGATTTACCAAAGGAGAAGGAGGATAGGACAACATCCGAGGCAACGCCACAATATGAAGTGGAAACCGAAGAGGAACTTGATGAGACACCAGAATTGGAAGATAGGGAAGCTGAAAATCTCCCTAAATGAAATCCAAGGATGCCTTCCATACGGGCGTCCGATTTTGAAAGGGGAAGAAAAAGTAGTAAACGACTTCAAGAAAGACAAGTAAATAACCAACTCACAAAGATGTCTCACCCAGATGAACCTCAGACATACTTAGAGGCCATAAAAACTCCAGAAAGTAGCCGGTGGATCACAGTTATAAATTAAGAAATGGCCTCTATCATGGAAGCCAGTACATGGGAGTTTGTAGATTGTCCACCGGACCGAAAACCGATCGGATGTAAGTGGGTTTTTAAACTTAAATTAAACCCGGATAATACCATTGAGAGGTACAAAGCTAGGTTGGTTGCAAAAGGATATACTCAGAAAGAGGGGATAGACTACGAAGAAACCTTTGCACCTGTTGTCAGATTTCCTTCTGTTAGAATCCTTTTAAGTATAGCCGCAGCGGAGGATATGGAAATCCACCAGATGGATATTAAAACGGCCTTTTTGCACGGAGAGTTGGAAGAAGAAATTTACATGAGGCAACCGGAAGGATTTGTGGAAAGTGGGAAAGAAAACAAAGTTTGCAAACTGATAAAATCACTCTATAGGCTTAAGCAAGCCCCGCGACAATGGAATATAAAGCTCGACGAATATTTGACCGGTTTGGGGTATATCAGAATTAATTCAGATCACTCCATATATTTATTTGAGGATGAGGATGGAGTGATATTTATTGCTATTTATGTGGATGATTTGTTGGTCTTAAACAAGTCATTAGATAAAATTAACAAACTAAAACGGGATCTTAGAAGCTGCTTTGACATGAAAGATCTCGGCGAAGCAAAGTACAATTTGGGAATTCAAATAGAGAGAGATAGAGGGAATAGGATTATAAGACTCACTCAGAAAGAAGCAATTGGTAATATGCTAGAAAAATTTCAAATGGAGAAAGCAAACGGATGAACTACTCCCATGGATTTGAAAAAAGTGAGTGAGGGGAGTGAAGAGGGAAGAATATTGATCATAAATGATGAGATAGATGAGATAGAAAGAAGATTTATGGAAAATAACCCTTATCGGCAGATTGTATGCATTTTAATATATTTTATGAATTGTACCCGGCCGGATATAGCTGCAGCCGTAGGAGTCCTCAGCAAGAGTCTAAATGAACCAAGAAAGAGAGACTGGGAGGCCGCCAAAAGGGTGATGAGGTATCTGGTGGGGACAAGGGAATTGTGGTTGCATTTGGGAGGGGAGCACACTGACATCACAACCTGGAGTGATGCCAGTTATGGAGATGTGCCTTTAAGGCGGTGTACGACTAGATATGTGTTGCAAATTGGATCTGGTGCATGCTGTTGGAGTAGCAAGCAACAGAAAGTAGTTGCTCAGTCCACTATGGAGGCTGAATACATGGCTTCCTGTGCTGCTACCAAAGAATTAATGTGGGTGAAATCTCTTTTTGAAGAATTTGGGTTTATGAAGACAAGAACTTATAATGTTTTTTGTGATAATCAAGCTGCTATCTCTATTGCAGCTAATCCGAAACATCACTTCAAAGCTAAGCATATGGATATTAGACTAAGCTTTGTCATAGAAAAGGTTGAAAATAAAATCATTAAACTGGTTCATAAAACTGATAAAGAAATGATTGCAGACATGATGACAAAACCAGTACCTTCCTTTAAGTTTATTTATTGTAGAGAAAACTGTGGATTAAAATTGAAAAGTGACTAAGAATTAAATGGAGTGTTGAAAAGAGGTAATTAATAGTTCACTTCTATAGTTTAGTTAGAATGTAAAGAGAGAGAAAGAGAGAACTAAAGGCACGCCATGGCTGCCGTGTCATTTAGGAGGGAGAATGAAATAGAAAGTATTTTTCTATTTGTAGCAAAATACTGCCTATAGCCGGATTTGAACCGAGGTCTACGGAATACAACTTAGACCTTAGCCTTATCCATTAAGGCACTAGCGAAACGATATACGTATTACGTTTCACGCATATTTATCTATTTGTAAAACGGGCTAATTTGCAGCAAACTAACGAAAACACGCATTAATCAATTCATGCATTGAAGCGAATCGAAGCCGCATAAATACAAATGATTGGACGGCCACAATTGCAGCCGCCACCCGCAATAAACTTTCGGCGGCCTTTGGGGATAGCGTCACGCGACGCCACGTGGCACCATACTATTGGATACCGGAGAAGATGGGAGGAGGAACCATGGCTCCCGTTTTGACAGGCGTCTCTTTGAAAGCCATGTCGTACAATGGTCGTACAATAAGTACATTGCTTAATGTACCTTGTTGTACTATATATTGTTTCTATTGGACTAGGGTTTAGTAGTAGGCAGTCGTAAGTAGGTAGACCAGGACTTAGTGAAATTTAGGTACCTCTCTCTAAGAGAGCTTGTAACTATAAAGGTCATCTTTGACCAACCATAACTTACTGCTCAGGGGAGCAAATTCAGTGATTCTTTTTGCGTTTGACTCAAGGTAGTCTTGTCCTCACAGGGGTGAGAGTCGTCAGAATATTTGTGTGCCTGGGCGGCGCTTATTCAGCGGGAAAGTAGAAGGGGCAAATATTATCCTCGAGGCTTTACATAGGCTGCTCATTCTCTGGGTCAATGAAGACCACAGAACTGAAGTATTTAAATTCGTCAGGGTTCACTAATCCGATTTACGAAATTACGCATAAGTAACATAGAAACAAATCGGATTATAGTGAGAACGTGAAACCGCGTGAAAATTTATCGGACATCAAGTTTCAACAGGTAGCATTCAAAGCTGTTTATTAGATCCGACGGCACGCATCATCGCCGACATCCCAAAATTGGCGCTTTGGCATTTTTCAAGCGTGACATGACTTGGCGCCACGTGGCAAGGTAACATTGGAAAGCGGGAATCCCGTAGAGCATGAGGGCGAGTCCGGAAGAGACAACCACCCACTCAATGGCCGAGTCGTACACAGACCTTACAAAAAGTACATTGGTCACACTACCACTCTGTACTTTAGAGTTCTCTGATTGGTTTGTACATTAGTAGATAGGGGTTATGAGAGGGGTTTAAGACTTAGGAGATTTAGGAGGTAGTCGCCTCTCTCCCAATGAGCTTGTATATATTTTGGCATCTTTGCCACTTGATAATTAATTGCCTTGCCGGGGGTTTTCAGTGATCTCTTTTGCTGCGTACTTAGAGGAGCCCAGACTGCATAGAGGTGCAATCAGATTGCTTGTTTGGCTACTTGGGTATTTGTGATCCTAGATGAAGAAGGGTTAGCCAAAAACTATCTAGAGGCTTGTTGTTCTATGACAGTTGGTGCAGGTGGAGCTGTAGGAGTAGTAGTAGAAGTTGACATAACCAAACAGAAGCTTTTCAAGAAGTCCTCACAAACACTGAATGTTTGCGCACTACTTCCTCACAATTACTGAACTTCAACACACTATAGATCATGAATCACAAGTCCAAATTACACAAATCTCAACATACAATATACTCAGCATACAAAGTGTGAACTCACAAAGTTACAACTAAATTGACCAAGTATTCCATAAGATACAAAGGTTGCAAGTTTCCGAGAAACTGCTTTTTGATTCTCTTATCCCAAAACTAGATGACAAATTTTTTTTAAGTCCTAAACTTTATACACTGAAAGAATGTCTACTGCTCATCAGCCAATCAGTAGTCAGTATCCGTAATAGTGGTACTGTACTGTAGTACGACAAAGTACGCTAATGTACTTCCTAAAACCAAATTGTAACTAGCCTTAAACTAAATAGTGAAACACTATTTGCTAATCTATTACGCTACAAAATTCTGTTATATCAGGTATTCACAAATTGATGTCGTATACGAACTGTAGCTTGCTTTGTCAACAACTGTAGATATGTCGAACCCACTGTGGTATATTTTGTACGAATATCTAGTTTGCTTGCGAAGCACCTCGTCATCCGTCGTCCCCACTCAATTTCGAGTCATCCGTCTGATTGAATCAACGTCTGGTATTTAACTTTCACATTTGTATTCCCAAATGTCAGGTTCACTTTCCGTCCGCCCGATTTCCCAAATTCAGTCGTCCGATAGATGCCATGTGTCGAGGTCCATTCCGCACTTTCTGCACAGACTGAAATGTTGACGCGTTTCTATGTGACCATACAAATACTCTTAGAGTAACTTCTACACTGTCACACTATTTAAGGTAGTATTACACCAAACTTAATCCAAAAATATTATAAGTTATAAATCTCCCCTCTGAGCTCTATCTACTGAGGATAAAGCTTTTAAAAACAATAAGGCTTCTTGAATTCTGTAGTCCAATGGTGGACACAGAATTGCAGGTAATGGGCCCACCCTCTAGGGTGCCCATCTTCAACGGATCTGGTTTCATTTATTGGGAAGCCATAATGGTAGGGGCTTTGTGTGAAAAACGATACTGTAGTATCGTCAGTGGACAAGTGAAACGTCCATCTCAGATAATTCCACCACGGTTCAGTGGAGTGAGGTTTTCTGCAACAATATCTGCTCCAACGGGGGAGGGAGACAGCTGGGACAATAGTGTTTCCAAAAAAGGGAAAGGGAAGGAGACACCTCTTACCCTAATCGTCACGGTTCCCGAAGCGGCGGCTGTGAAGTCCGAAGAAAACTATATTCAAATGTGGGATTACACAAACATGGGAGCCAAACACTTCATTCTGAGGCATCTTACTCAAGCTTTGACAGCCTCCAATCTCCACATCTTTAAGGCCGAGGAGTTGTCGTAGACCTTAGTGGAGATCTATAGAGCCGGTACCACTCAAGAGCTCTAGTTGGCCGAGCAACGGTTTGGGGAGTATACTTACAAAGGGGGGAAAATGGTAGACTATTGAAATAGCCTCTCTTATTTGTATATGGAGATGGAGAGTGCCAGGTGGACTGGTACAATGAAGATGAAAGTCAACACTCATCATGAAGTTGCCAAATGAGTTTGAAAACATAGTGTAACGAGTGCAGAAAATGGATGACAGTTTGTGGAAGTAGAACATAGTGATTCGGATGATAGTTGTGCATGAAAACACTATCGAGATTCGGAGAGGAGGAAAGTGTTAAAATTTTGCGTCCATTTTTAGCGAAGGACCGAAAGTCAAAGTTAGTCAAAGTTACGTGAGAGAGAAGTCAAGAAATTTCCTGTTGGGTATATGTACAGTTGAGTATATTTAAGGTATCGTTGATTAGACGTCACGATACATTTGCGTGGACGTCAAGATAAATTTGGTTAGACGTCGAGATAATTTGCATAGACGTCAAATTTTGATGAAACATAGTCGTCTACTTGTATTGTACGGCAAGTGAAGTAGTCGCAGATTTTGAGTGTTTGAAACGTAGCGAATTGTGACCGTTGATTCGTTTACGTAGGTCACAAATTAAGATATTTCTTTTACGTGAAACACAAGTTGCGTAGTACCTACGTCACTCACATATATAAAATGTACTCATGTTGGATATTGAAAATTAATCATCAATCGAATGATTCTCTCCAATTTTTCCCTGTTGCTTTTTTCGCACTAAGTGTTTATTTTGTTGTGGAATTAATCTATCTTCTTCCTTGTTCAGTAATAAAGCTTTGCTTTCTCATATCGAGAATTGTTTTCCTTAGCTTCCTGTCTTGTAATTGATCTATCCTATGACCACTTTTTCTGGATCTCAATATGGTATCGGAGCTTTAGGTAAAATTACAGACATCAAGAAATTGAATGGAAGTAATTATTTACTGTGAAAAGCTAAGATGACCCGAATTCTAAAATTTAAGAATTACTAGGGTATTGTCACAAGCACTGAACATAAACTTACTGAAGCCCTAGCAGCAGGATATGATAGAAGGGAAGAAGTGGCAGTGACTTAAATTTTTGTAGCAATGGAAGACGGTCAACTTTTACACATAGTGGAATTGGATAAACCTAAGGCTATGTGGGATAAATTAAAGACTGTACATGAGCGTACTAACCCGTCCAATATTATGCAATTAAATAACAAATTTTTGGACTTTAGTATAGAGAGTGGAGATACTATGGAAAGTCATATCAGTAGAATGAAAGAGCTTAAGTTGCAGTTAGCCGCAATCGGCACAAAACTGAATGATGATGATTTGATCCTCACAGTGTTTAGGTCATTGCTATCGCAGTATGCTATGATGATCACGGCTTTGAAAAGTCAACCTATTATAGACTTTGATGCAATATGTAAGCATTTCATTCAGGAAGAAGTTGAAATTAAAAGAAAGGAGGAAAAAGAATCAGATTCAGCTCTTTATGTCAAAGGCAAACAATCAGTAAAACGTAATGAGTCATTACCTGCTTGTGCCATATGTGGCAAAACCAATCATCAGACTGGAGATTGTAGATTCAAATAGAAAAAGGCTAAAAACTTCAAGAAAAAGATTGATAATTACATTTGTGGAAAACCAGGTCATAAGTCTTCATTTTGTCGTAGTAAAGACAAAAACAAACATAACAAACTGTCATTTGCCATGAATATTCAAGATGAGACTAAAATTTTTCTCACACAGTCTAATGCTTAGATAAGCAAATGGATTATAAACTCTAGAGCTTCTCATCATATGTGTAGTGACAAGTCCATCTTTTCTTCTCTCACACCATTAAAGAGTCATCGACGGATTATACTGGCAAATGATAAGATTTTAGAGACGAATATAATAGGCGAGGTTAAGTTACAGATATATTGTGATACAGGTAGCCATAAAAGGCATCTAAAAGAAGTTTTATACTTACAGGCTTAAAGCATAACCATTTCAATGTTATGCATGCTATGACGAGTGCACTAAAACTCGAATTTGAGAATAAAAAACGAACGTTGTGAAATCAGAAGTGAGGGGAAGCTAATCGCTCTTAGATATCCGGAAGGGAATCTTTTTGCTCTACGTTTGGATGATGAAGATGCACAGATGAATTTCAGCAAAGAAGCACAAACTTTGGAGCTATGGCATCAACGATTTGGTCATCTGGGAGAGCAGAATCTCAAACGACTCAATCGAAAGAAGATGGTCAGAGGACTTGAGGACGTCAACTCTAAAGACAACCTTAAGGTGTGTGAAGGATGCGCTCAAGGTAAGCAAAGAAGGCTTCCTTTTCATAAAGATGATGAACCCAAAAATAGAAGGAAGCTGGAGCTTATTCAATCTGATTTGAGCGGTCCTCACCCCTTAAATCTTGGAGGTTCTAGATTTTTCATCACGTTTATGGATGAGTGCACTAGAAAAGTATGGGTGTTTTTTATGAAATCCAAAGGAGAAGCCCTTGAGAAATTCATAGAGTTTAGACCATGGTAGAAAATCAGGCACGAGAGCGGATCCAGATTTTAAGGTCGGATAATGGGGGGGAATATACCTCCAATGCTTTTAAGGAAAACTGCAAAACTTGGGGGATACAACAAGTATTCACAATAGCTTATAGTCCGCAGCAAAATGGACTATCAGAAAGACTGAACCGAATTTTGGTTGAAATTGCACGTTGTTTAGTACATAGTGCAAAACTTAATCAAAACCTATGGGTTGAAGCTATCCTTACTGCAGTTTATTTGAAAAATTGTTCTCCTAGTACTTCTCTAAAAGATATTACACCTAAAGAAGCTTGGTCAGGCTTTAAACCAAATGTTTAAAATTTTAAAGTGTTTGGAAGTAAAACCTTTGTTCACATCTCAGCACAGAATAGAAAGAAATTTGACAAGAAGAGTTGGACTGATGTCTTTGTAGGTTATGACACAAATAGAAAGGCTTACAAAATTTATAACCTAATTACACAGAAAGTTCAAATTAGTTAAGATATGACTTTGGATAAAGGGAAAGAAAGTAGTTCAGATGTGATAGATAATTTTGACCCTTAGTACGAAGAACTAGAGACTGTCACTCTTCCCTTTAACAATCAAGAAGAATTGGAAAGTGGGTCTCCACAAACACCAGGTACTCTAGGCAGAGAACATGAAGTGGAGCTTTCGTCATCCATGCTAACTTCTATTCCAGTTCAGACTTCCGTCATCCCCGGTGGAACATCAACCTTTCAATCTCTACTAGTGGAGAAGTTACAAGCACCACAACCTTTGCAAATTGCTACCTCTCCAAATCCGATTCAACAATCAAGATTAAAGGTAACCCCTTAAAGGGTTTCTAATCGGATACGTGCTAAACCAAAACGGCTCATTGAAGAAACGAGAGATGTGGTTATAGCTTATTTCTTTATGGCAGCAGAGGGGGAACCGCAAACCTTTCGTGAAGCTTTGGAGAGTTCTAATTCTCAGAAATGGAAAGAGGCAATAGAATTAGATTATAGTTCACTGATCAAAAACAAAACTTGGACCTTAGTAGAACGCCCATTAGAGAAAAACATTGTGGGGTGTAAATGGTTTTTTAACATTAAGAGGAAATCGGATGGATCAGTGGAAAGATATAACGTGAGGTTGGTAGCTAAAGGGTATTCACAATAAGAGGGGGTTGATTACACTGAGACTTTCTCACAAGTAGTGAAGTTTAATAGTCTCAAAAGTTTAATAGCCTTAGGGGAAGCAAAGGGTATGCAGTTGCATCAACTAGATATAAAAACTACATTCCCTAATGGGGATTTAGAGGAAAAAGTCTACATGGAAAAACCAGAGGGCATGATAGAACCTAGAAAAAAACACATGGTGTGTAAACTACATAAAACCATAAACTGTCTAAAACAAAGTCTTAGGTGTTGGAAGATCAAACTTGACACCAAAATGAGAGAAGAAGCCTTTGAGAGATGTCATACACAGGGCGACCTCGGCACAAAGAGAAGCACAACAGGTTGGATTTTCATGTGTTCAAGAAGACCTGTCAGTTGGATAGAACAAATTGGAAAGAAAGGTTTAACATTTGACTTTGTAATCAGCTCACAGAAGTTAGTCATATTTGTTGTAATTTAGAAATCTTTATTTCAATAGATAGGGCTAAGATAACTTAGAATATTTTCTAAGTAGTCTACAGTAAAACTTACCTTAATTAGTGTTACAGGAGCAAAAGTACAATAGAGTAATATTATACTTTTACGAGACACGTGTTGGCAAAAGATCGTATAAAGGTTTTACGAAGTGGCGCCGACAGTCAGCCACACGCGTCACGCAGTTGACGATTGGATTCACAGGATCAGACGAACGGAATCTGAACCGGGTATTCCGCAAATATATGGTACGGTTCCCCGGTACCATCGTCGATTAAATTTGTTCCAACGGACGCAATTCACCTAGGATCACATGCATGATTTAGGAGGGACCAGAAGTGACGAAGCACTTAAGTGCTTCGTAGTACACGACCACAGTCGGCTAGACTTTAGCAACTGCCGTTGACTAAGCATTTGGAACGTTGTGTGTATGATTTGATATCTGAAAAAAAATTGACTAAACATTGTTTTATAGTTTAGTGTAATAAAAATATAGTGTTCGATTAATTAGGTTTTTGGAAAAAAGTAATTAGGGATTTTTGAGGTACTAACGATAAAAATGTACAGGTAGGATACTTTTTCATTAGTCAAGATAATAACCGCAATAATAGCTACCCAAATTAGTGCAGACCAGTAGATACACACTGTGAGTATATAACTTAGGACTTAGCCAATTTTGTAGCTTCCAGTTTTGAGAATATGATTTTCTAAGTGTAGTATTTCGCGAAACTTCCAGACATCATATCTTATGGTTTACTTGGTCATTTGGGCTGAAATTTTGTGAATTGTTAGTTGTACCTGGCATCACTGTGGCAAATTTGAGGCATATTGGCTTTTTAAGTCATATTTTGTGTAAGTTGAAAGTTGGCTATTGAGTAGGTGCTTGATAGTTTTTGTTGTTTTCGATATCTACTACCACTACTACTGCTGGACCTCCTCCTGCAACGGTTGGTAGTAGTACAACAAGTTATGCGCCTTTCGTCAAGAATTCATATCTTCAATGGCCAAAAGTATGCGTATTGGGCGGCGATGGTTGAATCTGTGTTTGAAACTGTTGACTTATTGGGGGTCTTAGATGACTCCCTTGATGAAACAGATCTGAGTTGGGCGAAAAATTCAATGGCAAGGAATAATATAATTCTTTGTATTTCAAAAATCTGGTCATGTCTTGCCTGAAAATGAAGAAGGCGAAGGAGATTTAGACATCACTGAAATTTGGTTTTGAGAAAGCGAATGTCCAAGAGGAGCTCTTGGTGGCTGGAAAATTTTGGGGGTACAAATACTCGAGGGGAACTATGGTCGAGTATTGTGACAACTTTCGTGCACTTATTGATGCACACTCTTGTGCTAGGGGGTCATTTCTTGAGTTTCAGCAAGCAGCTTTGCTTATTAGAGGACTTCCTAGTAGCATGAAATTTTTGTCCGCTTAGTTAAAGAGTCATGATAATGCTAGTTGGTCGTTTGAATTAGCATATAATCTTATATTGGAGGAAGAGTCTTATACTAAACTCCTTGAAGGAGAAGGAAAGGTTAAAGCTTTTGCAACAGACTTTGACAACAGAGCTCAATTAAATCAGAATAGGAATTAGTTTAACCAGAATCAGAATCAATTTTATCAATTTCATCAGATGCCAAATAGACAATCTTCGACTGCTTGTTTCTATTGTTTTGAGAAGGGTCATGGATACACGTACTATCCTAAGCTGAAAAGGGATAATGAGACAGGTTTATACAGGACGGGTTGGTAACAAAGTCAATATCAGAGAGGCTTTTCTAGAAATCCTACTCGTGGAAATGGTCTCTTTTCAGCTTCTGCAACTAATGCAGATGAGTCTTAGAACTTCAATGAGCAAGACGAAGCGGAGTTATTTGCTATAGCGGTAGCAATGGAGGGTCCCAAGGATGGAGGATGGATCATGGATACGGGTGCATGGGCCCACATGTGATGGAACAAGGCGGCTTTTACAAATCTGCAGCAAACGCCTCCAAAGAGTATATACTATGCTTGTGGGATAAGTGTTCAAACCTTAACTCAGGGTGATGTATCTTTAATGGTAGATGTGGGGGGAAAGTCGGTAGAGAGAACTTTTCACAATGTTTTGTTTGTTCCATACTTTTAAAAGAATCTTTTTTTTTACATCCTTAGTGGAAAGCAAAGGCTTTGAAGTCATTTAATAAGAGGTAGACAGGTTGTTAGCCAGAAAGGAAAAGTGGCAGTAACAGGAACTAAAGATGTAGCAAATTGTATCGGATGGACATTGCTGAATATAAAGAAAATGATGTTCTCTACTCCAATGTCCAATGTGATAATGAGTTGTGGCATAAAAGATTAGGACACATGAATTATGATAGTCTAAAGAAAATGGTGAATTCCGGAAAATTTGATGGAATTTTTCACACCTCTCATCCTATAAAATCATATGATGGTTGTTCACTTGGCAAGATCCACAAATTGCCATTTCCACAGGAAATAGACCACATATCAGAAAGAATTCTGCAGCTAATACATTTTGATGTTTTCGGTCCTTCACAAGTGGCTTCGGCTGGAGGCGTCCACTATAGGGTCACATTTACAGATGACTACTCGAGGTACACCAAAGTTTATTTCATGCAGCATAAAAGTTAAGTTTTTACTCACTTCAAACACTGCAAAGCATGTGCGGAAAAGTTTCATGGAGTTCCAATATTTGACTGAGATCGGACAACGGGGGAGAATACAGGTCAAAGGAATTCAAAGAATTTCTCCTTTAGGAAGGTATCAGCCACAATCTTACAATTTCATATACACCGGAACAAAATGGTGTTTTTGAGAGACTAAATAGGACACTGACAAAAAGTGCTCTATCCATGCTTGCAGATAAAGGGCTAGATTTCATATTCTAGGCTGAAGCACTTAACTGTGCTGTTTATATTATAAATAGAATTGCTTCTAAATCTTTTAGCACTACACCTTATGAACTTTAGACAGGAGAAAAATCTCATGTTAATCACTTTCTGATCTTTGGCAGCGGGTGTTTTATTTTAGATACTTCACAATATAGATGGAAAATGAAGGCTAAAGGCCTACCTGGGATTTTCATAGGGTATGATGATAATGTGAAAGGATATAGAGATTTCGTATTTGAGAAACAGAAAGTGATTATCTCTAGGAATATCCAGATTAAAGATGAACAGGATTCGGTTGACCTTTTTAGAGTGCCAAATCAACCGGCAAAAGAAAAGCAGGAATATGTCATTTTTCACCATACCCAGCGAGTTTTCTTTCCACCTGCAAGTTGGACACCTCTTCCTTCAATTCCTTTGGTGCTTTCACACGATGATACACCACAAGTTACACCTCACGCGGAAGGAACTGCGGCTTCACAGGATGCTACACCACAAGTTACACCTCAGGCGGAAGGAAATGCTACAAACTCTATACCAGCTGAAGCTACGGTTCAAACTAAACAGAAAAATCAGAGGTTGCCGACGATTTCAACCTCAAATTTTTTGGGGGGAAAGAGATCAAGCAGTTGTCTGCAAACAAGCTCTCACTTTACTTTTTGTGCAGCTACAGAGGAGCCTCTAACGATCTAGGATGCCTTCTCATCACCTGAGAGAAATCAGTGGATCGAGGCAGCAAACGATGAAATGAAGTCTAATTTGGAGGCACAGATATGGGAGCTGGTTGATCTTCCTCCGGGCAGAAAAGCCATCGGCAGCAAATGGGTATTCAAGGTGAAGTTGAACCCGGACAACACCATTGAAAGGTAAAAGGCCATACAAGTGGCCAAAGGGTATAATCAGAAAGAAGGTATTGATTTTGAAAAAACCTTCTCTCCAGTTGTTAGATTCCCTACTGTCAAAATTTTGCTAAGTCTAGCGGCTATATAGAATATGGAAATACAACAAATTGATGTTAAAAATGCTTTCTTGCATGGAGAGTCAGAAGAGACCATCTACATGAAACAGCCTGATATGTATGTAGAAAAAGGAAAGGAGGAATTGGTGTGTAAACTGATGAAATCTTTGTATGGGCTGAAACAAGCCCCGAGACAATGGAATTTGAAGTTAGGTGAGTTTTTGACTGGGCTAGGTTTTAAGAGAATTAGCTCGGATCATTCTGTATATGTCTACAAAGGGAGGATGGGATCATTTACATTGTTGTATATATGGATTGTCTATTATTAATAAGTAAGTCAATGGATGAAATAAACCGCATTAAAGCGGCTCTAAGGTCTAGGTTTGAGATGAAGGACCTCAGAGAGGCCAAGTATATCTTAGGCATACACGTAGAAAGAGACAGAAACAAAAGGTTGATTATGTTGGCTCAGAAAGAAGCAATAGGTAACATGATGGAAAGATTTGAACTGAAAGATGTGACGAATTTGAACTGAAAGATGTGAAAGGATCTGTAACTCCCATGGAATTCAGGCAAAAATTGGAAGGAATTGATTCAGACTCAGGCATAATGGTTTGTGAGAATCTAGAGACAGGGGAGGAAGAGTATATGGCTTCAAAGCCATATAGACGGGTAGTTGGAAGTCTTATATGTTTTATGAACTATACGAGACCTGATATTGCAACAGCTATGGGAGTCTTGAGAAGAAGTCTACAAAATCTTAAAAGGGCATACTGGGAAGCATCAAAAAGGGTGCTAAGATATTTTCTAGGTACTCGAAATCTTAAGCTTGTACTTGGAGGAGGAGAGGTGAAATACAAACGTGGAGCGATGCTAGCTTTGGAGACATGCTAAGCCGGAAATCTAAAACCGGCTTTGTTTTGAAGATTGGAGATGGAACTTGCTGCTGGAGTAGAAAATTACAAAAGGTTACAACTCAATCCACAATGGAGTCAAAATACATGGCAGCAGCTTCTGCCCTCAAGGATCTCCTATGGGTCAAGTCCATTTTACAAAAACTTGGGTATATACAAACAAGTCCTCAAGCTATCAAGTGTGACAACCAGACAGCCATTGTAATTGCCTCTAACCCCACCCATCACTTTATGAGCAAACACATGGATGTTAGACTTCACTTTGTCAAGGAAAAAATGCTTGCAAAAGTCATTAAATTGTGTTATTTACCAGATGAGAAGATGGTGGCTGACATGTTAACAAAAGCCCTTTTTGCTCCTAACTTGCAATTTTGCAAAAAGGCTAATGTGTTGAGTGAGTAACAAAGTCTAAAGATTTAGGGGAGTGTTGAAAGGTAAAATCTTAAGGACTTAGAATATTTTTTATTAAGTCAGACTTTAATTCCTACCTTTGATAGTGTGACAGTAGCAAATAGTTGTACTGTACGTCTGTAGAGACACGTGTTGAAATTTAAAGATGATGCAGGTATTCCGAAGTGGCGCCGACATCTACATACGCGCGTCAAAAATCATACGGGCGGTTTTTCGTGAATCGAACGGACATAGACCAAGCCGGACATCTTGGAGAATACTATACGAAATCGAAAGTGGACCGTTGATACGAATCAGATTCGACAGATGCGATTAAAGCGGGGACCACAATGACTAGGTGTGCCGTACGCACTCAGGACGTTCGTACGACTAAATCAACATTCGTCTGGACTTTTGTGACTAAGCTTACTAAGCTGACTAACCATCGGCAACATTAAATGTACGGACAGTATATGTGAATATCTGGAAAACGGTTTGTTAACGTTTAGTGCATTAATAATTAGCGTTACATTATTCATTTAGCGGCAAGTAGTAATTACGGTTTTTGGAGGTACTCATGGTACAGGTAAGGTTCGTTAGTTGGCTCGCCCATGGAGTGCAGGGTGTGCAGGTCTCCTACACAAGGCGAAAAGCGCCGAGACCTGCACACTTTGCAAAATACTGCGCCGGTATCATGTGAAGAAAAATTTTTTTTTCGGACTTTAAATCTGACCGGGAGGTGTATACGGATTTTTTTTGGTACGATAATTGTTTGTACGGTAACCCAGACCAGGTTCCAAGATCAGGAAACCATTTTTGTCTTTGCGCCGACCTGAGCGGATGCATATGT
>JBBHKE010003455.1:388271-401570 GCA_037447655.1 Zygnema cylindricum
CCGGAATATGGAAAGTTAACATCACAGGCCCAAATCGAAGTGGAACTTATGGGTAGACGACGGCTACCGAAAAAACGGGCCTCCTTCTAGGTGATCGAGGGTACAAACACGGAGGTATTATTTGAAGTAAAGTAGCAAACGGCGGAGCTAGTACACTAAAGAGAATCCACTACTCTTCCGGAGAACCTAGCAATCTCCTAGGAGACATTGACATCCTTTTCGTTTCACTCTCGAACGAACATCTGCCGACGATCTAGAGAAAGGGGGGCCACCAAGACTCCGACTTTAGCAGCCGTTGGAGACTAAGTTGACCTTTTTAAAGTGCCAAATCAAATGGCAAAGGAAAAGCAAGAGTGTTATTTTTCATCATACGCAGCAAGTCTACTTTCTACCGGCCAGTGGGACACCTCTTCCTTCAGTTTCTCTAGTGCCTCCACAAGATGCCTCACCACAAGCTACACCACAGGCGGATGGAACTGCTACACACTCAGTAAAAGCTCAAGTTACAGTTCAAACAAAACAAAAAAATCAGAGGTTGCCGACGATTTCAGCCTCAGAACCACCGGGGGGAAAGAGATCTAGCAGCCGTCTACAAGCAAGCTCTCACTTTGCTTTTCCTACAGTTACAGAGGATCCTCTAACGATCCAAGAGGCCTTCTCATCACCTAAGAGAAATCACATGATCGAGGCGGCAAACGATGAAATGAAGTTTATTATGGAGGCACAAACATGGGAGCTAGTGGATCTTCCTCCGGGCAAAAAAGCCATCGGCAGCAGATGGGTATTCAAGGTGAAGCTAAACCCGGACACTACAATTGAAAGGTATAAGGCCAGACTAGTGGCCAAAGGGTACAACCTAAAAGAAGGTATTCACTTTGAAGAAACTTTCTCTCCACTTGTCAAATTTCCCACTGTCATAATTTTGCTAAGTCTAGTGACTATAGAGAATATGGAAATACATCAAATGGATGATAAAACCACCTTCTTCCATAGAGAGTTAGAGAAAACCATTTATATGAAACAACCTGAAATGTATGTAAAAAATGGTAAGGAGCAATTGGTGTGTAAACTGATGAAATCTTTGTATGGGCTAAAACAAGCCCCGCGTCAGTGGAATTTGAAGTTAGATGAGTTTTTGACTGGGCTCGGATTTAAGAGAATTAACTCAGATCATTCTGTATATGTCTTACAAGGGGAGGATGGGATACTATACATTGCTTTATATGTGGATGACTTATTGTTACTAAGTAAGTCAATGGATGAAATAAACCGCATTAAAGCGGCTTGAAGGTCTAGGTTTCGGCAAGGACCTCGGTGAGGCCAAGTAAATTTTAGGAATACAGGTAGAAAGAGACTAAAACAAAAGGTCGATTATGTTGACTCAGAAAGCAGCAATAGGTAACATGTTGGAAAGATTTGAAATGAAAGATGTAAAGGGATTTATAACTCCCATGGAATTCAAGCAGAAAGTGGAAATAAGGGATTCAAAGTCAGATATTATGGTGTGTGAGAGTCTAAAGTCAGGGGAGGAGGAGTTTTTGGCCTCAAAGCCATATAGACAGGTAGTTGGAAGTCTTGTATATTTTATGAATTGTACGAGATCCAACATTGCAACAACTCTGGGAGTCTTGAGTAGAAGTATGTAGAATCCTAAAAAGGCAGATTGGGAAGCAGCAAAAATGGTGCTAGTATATCTTGCAGGTACTCGAAATCTTAAGCTTGTACTGAGAAGAGGAGAGGTGAAAATACATATGTGGAGCGATGCTAGCTATGGAGACATTCCAAGTCAAAAATCTACGACCGACTTTGTTCTGAAGATTGGAGATGGAACTTGCTGTAGGAGTAGCAAATTGCAAAAGGTTACAGCTCAATCCACAATGGAGTCAGAATATATGGCAGCAGCTTCCGCTCTCAAGGAGCTCTTATGGGTCAAGTCCATTTTACAAGAACTTAGGTATATGCAAAGTGGTCCTCATTCTATCTGGTGTGAGAACCAGGCGGCCAATGCAATTGCCACTAATCCCAGCCATCATTTTAAGAGCAAACACATGGATGTTAGACTTCACTTTGTTAGAGAAAAAGTACCTGCAAAAGTCGATAAATTGTGTTATTTACCGGACGAGAAGATGGTGGATGACATGTTAACAAAAGCCCTTCATGCTGCTAAGTTACAGTTTTGCAGAGATGTTATTTGACTAAGTGAGTAAGTGAGTCTAAAGATTAAGGGGAGTGTTGTAATTTGAAAATCTTTATTTCAGTAGATATGGTTAAGATAACTTAGAATATTTTCTAAGTAGTCTGCTGTAATACTTACCTTAACTAGTGTTACAGTAGTAAAAGTACAATAGAGTATATTGTAATTTTACAGAAACACGTGCCGGCAAAAAATCGTATGAAGGTTTTACGGAGTGGCGCCGACAGTCAGCCACACGCGTCACGCAGTTGACAATTGGATTCACAAGATCAGACGAACGGAATCTGAACCGGGTATTCCGCAATTAAATGTTACGGTTTGACGGTACCATCGTCGATTGAATTTGTTCCAACGGACGCGATTCACCTGGGACCACAAGCGTGATTCACGAGGGACCAGAAGTGAGGATGCACTTAGGTGCTTCGTACTACACGACCATAGTCGGCTGGACTTTAGCGACTGCCGTTGACTAAGCTTTTGGAACGTTTTGTGTACGATTCGATATCCGAAAAAATTTGAATAAATTTTTTTTTGTAGATTAGTGTAATAAAAATATAGTGTTCTATTAATTAGGTTTTTGTAAAATATTAATTAGGGTTTTTTGAGGTATAACGGTACAGTAATGTACAAGTAGGATACTTTGTCGTTGGTTAGGATAATAAACGCAATAACATTTACCCAAATTAGAGTAGACTAATAGATGCACACTGTGAGCATATAACTTATGACTTAGCCAATGTTGTAGCATCCAGTTTTGGGAATATGAATTTCTAAGTGTAGTTTTTGGGAAACTTCCAAACATCATATCTTATGGTTTACTAAGTTATTTGGGCTGAAATTTTTTAAATTGTCATTTTACTGTTATGTGTATTACTGTGAAAAATTTGAGGCATATTGGCTTTCTGAGTCATATTTTGTGTTAGCTGAAAGTTGGCATTTGAGTAGGTGCTTAATAGCTTTTTCTGTTTTCACTGTCTACTTCCACTACTACTGCTGGACATGCTCCTACAACGGTGGTAGTTGAACAACACTATTTAGTGAGGTCAATTGATAGTATGCAAAAAATGACCCGAATAGGGGGTGTTAAAATTCTGCGTCAATTTTCAGCGAAGGACATAAAGTCAAAGTTAGCCAAAGTTGGTGAAAGAGAAGTCAAGAAAATTGTTGTTAGGTATATGTACGGTTGAGTATATATAAGGTACACCGTGAATCGTTATTAGCCTTATGTACGCTATATCGGCACCCCAAAATTTTGACATTGATACCTTAAATATAATAAACTACACTATTTAAGGACGTGGACCATAATCTGCCACGTCTCCTAGAACTAAATTAGAATGAATGATGGAAATTTATTCTTTACACTAATAATTTCTATACGCTAATAACGATTCAAGGTGTACCGTTGATGTGACGTCACGATACATTTGCGTGGACGTTAAGATAAATTTGGTTAGACATCAAGCACATTTTGCGTAGACGTCAAGTTTTGATGAAACATAGTCGTCTACTTGTATTGTACGACAAGTGAAGTAGTCACAGATTTTGAGTGTTTAACACTTAGCGAATTGTGACCGTTGATTCGTTTACATAGGTCACAAGTTAAGATATTTTTTTTACGTGAAACACAAGTTGCGTAGTACCTACGTCATTCATATATATAAAATGTACTCATATTGGACATTGAAAATTAATCATCAATCGAATGATTCTCTCCAATTTTTCCCTGTTGCTTTTTTTGCACTGAGTGTTTATTTTGTTGTGGAATTAATCTATCTTCTTCCTTGTTCAGTAATTAAGCTTTGATTTCTCATATAGAGAATTGTTTTCCTTAGCTTCCTGTCTTGTAATTGATCGGTCATATGGCCACTTTTTCTGAATCTCAATAGAACGAGCCTTCAAGCTACAGCTGCCGGAACGGACCAGTGGGGGAAGGATTCGAGGAAGCCATACGGCAACTTTAAGTGAGAGAAAGATCAGACTAGAGGACCGAAGTCTCGAAATGGCCCTTGTCATTTCTGCAAAAAGCTAGGACACTTCATGGCAAATTGCACCAAGCTGTAGGAGCCGAGGTTTCAAGAAAACGGTCGATGAGGTTTTTCCGAGGAAAGAAGAAGGCACTTGTGGTCACAATAGTGAAAGGGGAGACCGAGGAGGATAAGTCCTCCGAGTAGGAGGATGGAGAGCTTCTCTTTGATAAGAGCTTGGACGAGAAGAAGATTCCTCAAAAACATAAGTGTGATCTCAACGCTATTCAGCAACCTCCACTGGAAGGATGGATCATTTATTCAGGTGCATCCGTGCATATGTATTGTGACACGCACCTTTTTTTTACCAAGCCAAGAAAAACCCCCACTGTGGAAATAGAGTAAGGGATGGGAGAGTAGTTACTATAGATCTAGTTGGATCGGTAGATTTGAAAGCCTTAGTAAAGGGTAAGGGTTCCATACTCACTTTGTCAGATGTACTTAATATCCCTTAGCTGAGCAAAAATCTTGTCTCTACGTCTGTGTTAGATGACAAAGAGTTTGATACCTTCACAAGAAAGGGAGTCTTTACAGCTAAGTATAGGGATGATGTCAACTTGACGACAGATAAGGGTAGCGAAGGAATGTTTAGGCTTAACCTGAGTAATGAAAAGAAGATGCTTATTATGTTGGTGTTCCAAAGTTGATGATTTGGCATAAGCGGTTGGGGCATGTGCATTTTGATAGGCTGAGGGAAATGAAGAAGCTTGGTGTAGTAGAAGACATTTAGTTTGGGGAAAATGAAATGGTGGATGATTCTAGTGGTTGTGCCCAAGGTAAGGCTCACGGACTTCCATTTCCTAAAACTGCCAGATACAAAGGTGAGAAAGTACTAGATCTTGTCCACACAGATATCTGGGAACAGCAAAAGTACCTTCGGTAGGAAGTAAGAGGTTCATGATGATAATCACTGATGACTGATCCAGATAATCTATAGTATACTTCCTAAAAACAAAACGTGAAACACCAACTTAATTCAAATAATATAAAGCATAGAGTGAGAAGTTGCACGGAACCCCCATTGAGAGAGTAATAAGTGACAATCCGGGAGAATATACCTCTAACCAGTTTGAGGAATATCTGAGGGAGGAGGGATTTCAGCATCAAAAAATTGTACTTTATAATCCAGAACAAAATGGGGTGGCTGAGAGGTTGAACGCGACTCTAGGAGATAGTGTATGTAGTATGTTGGCCGACAAAAGGATAGGAAAAAGATATTGGGCTGAGGCCATAAACTGTGCTAACTACATCAAAAATAGAGTCTTCACGTCAACTGTGAAAGGAATGACACCCTATGAGAGATGGGTTGGAAGGAAACCAGGTATTTCTCACCTGAAAGAATTCGGTAGTCAAGTTGACAGTCTTGACACAAATAGGAAGAACTCGAAATTAGATGCTAAAGGGAAACCGGGATAATTTGTGGGATACGATGAGGATGTCAAGTGATATAGAGTCTATGACTTAGCTAAACAAGATATCATTATGGTAAAGCATCTAGTTGTCATGGATGAATGGAAGTCATGTGATCCCTTCAAATACACCAAAAAGATAAAAATCAGCTTTGAGTCTGAGGGTGAGGAAAACTCGGATCTTCCCAATAGAGACATGAGTGAAAAAGTGATTGCGGATTTAGGGGAGATCCAGGATAAAGGAGATAGACCAAAATCTGCCCATATCCATACACACTTCGAGGAGACAGAACAGGAGGAGATGGAACTAGCTTCCATAGATGGCGGAGCAAATGAGACAGTGAGGAGGAACGCGAGACTTCCCTCCATCCCAGCTTTAGAGTTTGAAGCAGGTTAAAGAAGCAGCAAAAGATGTAGGAAAGATAGGCTGCTTACAAGGTAACTAAGCTATCTCACCTCGATGAGCCTAAGTCATACTCAGAGGCAATGGATGTTGGTTTTTGAAAAGTTGGTTTCGTGCACACACGACGTTTCGTGAGTGCGCGTGTTCGCGTGCGTATTTAATTAACGAAATTAATGTGGTGGTTCGAATGGTTTGCGGATTGGGGGAGTAGATGTACGAGGAAAATTAAAAGGACGTGAAAAAGGAATTAAGTGGGACGCGAAATCGCGTCCATCACATGATATTTATATTGGACGGTCCAGATTCGTTTGATGAAATTTGTAAGGTTTGTAAATATTTGCAACAATGTTTTGTCCTATGTGTATTAGGTATTAGTGTAAATCTATTCATTTTTACATGTCACGAAGTATTCGGGTTACGTACTGTTGGTATGCCTCCGTACATTCAGTAGTGAGCTCTAGTGTATATTTGTAGGACTTCGTCATTTTGGACTTAAGGAACTTTTTGGACCAAAAACTGTTTATGGGGATTTTTGGTAATTTTATCTGAGGATTTCTCTCAGATCTGTTGGCAGAATTGTCTGAAATTCTGCATGTGTGTTCCTATTTGTATTGTTAATATTTTCAAAGATTTGCAGGTCTATTGTGTGCCTGGTCTGTGTTTTACTCCATTGTGAAGTTAGTCTGTTTAATCAAAGTTCTGGCAGACTGTTTTTCTGCAACTTTGACTAGATGATGTGATCACTCTATTTATTATTTTTATCTGAAACTTTGTGAGGTTATTTTATAGCCTATATAATATCTGTTAATTTAGTTTCAGCTTGTTTTGTTAATTCTGTTGAATTCTGTGTCTATCCAAAGTACGCTGTTTTTAGGGTAGTCTGTGGTACTTCCGAGGGTGAGTCCATGGCTAGAAATGGCTATGGACAACAATGGACAGTCCGGAGAAGGATAGATGGGTTAGAGCCATAAATGATGAGATGGCATCCATCATGGAAGCAACTAGTTGGGAACTAGTGGACTGTCCTCCGAACAGAAAACGGATCGGGTGAAAATGGGTGTTTAAACTGAAACTGAACCCACATAAAACCATTGAAAGATATAAGGCTCAATTAGTAGGAAATGGGTTCACTCAAAAAAATGGGATAGATTATGAAGTGACCTTTACTTGTGTGGTACGGTTCCCATCAGTAAAGATTCTCCTTAGTCTAGCGGCAGCCGAAGACATGGAAATACACCAGATGGATATTAAGACCACCTTCATCAATCGTGAACTAGAGGAAGAAATCTTCATGCGGCAACCAGAACGATTTGTAGAGGAAGGTAAGGAGAGCAAAGTCTGCAGACTTATTAAGTCTTTATATGGACTTAAGCAGGCTCCCAAGCAATGGAATAAAAACTAGATGGGTTTATCACCGGTCTTCGATATATCAGGATTAGTTCAGACCATTCTATTTATATGTTTGAGGATGAGAATGGTGTTATTTTTATTGCAATTAATGTGGATGACTTGCTGGTGTTGAGTAAATCTATGAAAAAAATCAATAAGTTAAAGAAAGATCTTAGAAGCAGGTTTGATATGAAAGATCTAACAGAGGCAAGATATATCTTGGGATACAAATGGAAAGAAATAGGGGAAAAGGATTATCAGACTTACTCAGAAAAAAGCTATAGGGAATATGCTCGAGAAATTCCAAATGGAAAAGGCAAACAGTTATACCACCTCCATGCACTTGAAGAAAATAAGTGATGGGAGTGTAGGAGAAGGAGTGATAATCTTAAAGGATTAGATGAGTCCCGAAAAAAGATAGTTTATAAAGTCTACTCCTTAGAAGCACATTGTAGGAAGTCTAATCTACTTTATAAATTGAACTAGGCCAGACATAGCTGCAGCAGTTGGAGTTCTCAATACGAGTCTTAATGATCTTAGAAAGAGAGACTAAGAGGCAACAAAGAGAGTCATGAGAAATCTTGTGGGTAAAAGGGAATTCTGGTTGCATTTGGGAGGGGAGCACACTAGCATAACCACTTGGAGTGATGCCAGTTATAGAGATGCACCTATGAGAAGATGCACTTCTGGGTATGTATTGTATGTGGGGGAAGGTGCTTGCTATTGTAGTAGAATGCAACAAAAGGTGGTTGCTTAGCCCACTATGGAGGCGGAGTACATGGCCTCTTGTTCCGCTGTGAAAGAATAGATGTGGGTAATTTCTTTGGTGCAAGAATTGGGGTACATGAAGCATGGGTGCATGAAGTCTTTGATGATAATCAAGCTGCAATTACAATTGCAACCAATCCAAAACATCATTTCAAAGCTAAACACATGGACATAAGGCTGAGTTTTGTGAGAGAAAATGTCGAAAACAAAATTGTTAATCTTGTGTATAAACCAGATTGAGAAATGATTGTTGATATGATTACCAAAACCTGTGCCCTCACCCAAATTGAATTATTGTAGAGAGAAGTGTGGACTAAAAGAAAAACTTAAGTAAGACTAGAAAATAAGGGGAGTGTTGAATTATTAAAGTTAAAAGGTATTTTTTAGGTCTGAATAGCTTAGTAAAATAGAAAAAAAAAGCGCTGGCAGTCTGCCTCCACCTCTCCCCTCTATCCCCTATACTTGTCGTAGTCACTGAACGAGAGAGAGGGTTCTGGAGCCATGACTGCCTTGGCTCCTTAGGCGGGTCAAAAGTAGGGACATAAGTCACTTCTACCAAAAAGGTTGAGTCCGGCAGGACTCGAACCTCTGACCGGCAAGGCGAGGCGTAGCCGTCAACCTTAGCCGTTCAGTCGTTGAAGTCCGTTAGAGTACATGGGGTATGGTAAGTATTTAAATTTGTTAGATTTCACTAATCCGATTTATAGAATCACGGATAAGTAGCATAGAAATAAATCAGATTATAGTGTGAACATGAAACCGCACAAAACAAATTTACCGGACATCAAGTTT
Organism: Zygnema cylindricum; assembly: GCA_037447655.1. NCBI lineage: Eukaryota > Viridiplantae > Streptophyta > Zygnematophyceae > Zygnematales > Zygnemataceae > Zygnema > Zygnema cylindricum. Next base: position 397,254 of record JBBHKE010003455.1, read on the forward strand.
CAACGCTACACCGCGCATCGTTATTAGCGTTATGAACTCTATATCGGCGCCCCCAAATTTTGACATTGATACCTTAAATAGAATAAACTACACTATTTAAGGACGTGGACCATAATCTGCCACGTCTCCTGACACTAAATTAGAATGAATGACGCTAATTTTTTCTTTACTCTACTAATTTCTCAACGCTAATAACCATTTGCGGTGTAGCATTCAAAGTTGTTAATTGGATCCGACGGCGCGCATCATAGCCGACATCCCAAAATGGGCGCTTTGGCGGTCTTCGGGAGTGACATGACCTGGCGCCACGTGACAAGGTAACATTGGAAAGCGGGAATCTTGGAGAGCATGAGAGCGAATTCGGAAGAGACAGTTGTCCACTCAATGGCCGAGTCATACACAGACCATACAGAAAGTACATCGGCCACATTACCTTTCTGTACTTTACACTACTCTGATTGGTTCGTACATCAGTAGATAGGGGTTGTGAGAGGGGTTTAGGACTTAGGAGATTTAGGAGGTAACCGCCTCTCTCCTAATGAGCTTGTATATATTTTGGCATCTTTGCCACTTGATAATTAATCGCTTGGTCGAGCGTTTTCAGTGATCTCTTTTGCCGTGGACTCATGGAAGTCCCGACTGCACAGTGGTGCAGTCAGATTGCTTGTGATTGCTTGTTTTGCTACTTGGGTATCTGTGATCCTAGTTGAAAAAGGGTTAGCCAAAAACTATCTAAAGGCTTCTTGAATAATGTAGTCCAATGGTGGACACAGAATTGCACTGTCGAAGTTTGGAAGAGAGGATAATAAAAAGCTTGGGAGGAAAGAGGGTAGGATATAGGGAGGCGGCTTCCTCGCGTTTTTGTTTTCAACATTCCATGGCGGCGTCTTTCAAAAGCGAATATGAAAAAGACGCCCGTACAATTTTCAGACTTACCTCGCGCAAAATTAGTGTGACGTTCAACGTCTCTTTTCGAAAATGTCCATACATTTGTGATGAAATAACGTACAAGTTCCGTGATATTTGTGTTTAGTTCACAGAACATAAAATACCAATAACTACGACGTATCTTTTCTTGGAATTCCGTACATATCCGTAAAAAAATGTACAATTACCGTAATTTATTTACAGGTTTTCGTATATTTTCAGTTTCAGTTTACAGTTGATGTTTTTTTTGCGATTTTTTCAAAAGTCATGAATTGTACGTTTCAATCGGAAAAAATGAAAAAATCAGGCGATTTGAACAACTGTGGCCTACTTTCACCTAGTTTTAAACTATGCTTCACGTAAAATCAATTCGCGAGTTGATTTTTGATAAAAATATTTGCTGAGCTAGTTCGCATGTCCGTAGGTCAAAAAATTTGAAACCGTCAAAATGAGATTTTCTCGTTCGAGATTGGGTTTTGGAGGAAAACGAAAAAAACCCGGCAATTTAATATATGAGCACATAGCCTAACTGGTAGTAATATTTCTGATTAAAGGTTTCGATTATTTATTATATTTACAAAGTCAAATCCGGTCAACGCATTTAAAAAAAAATGAATTTTGAAAAATGCGCATATTCATTCTTTTTCATGCGTGTCATTCGTGCGCATACTACATATGTAACCTCTATAGTATACTTTAAACATTTTTTAGAAAATTTTGTACATTATATCTGTACATATTTGTTTACAATAAAAGTATACGAAATTTACGAAAAGTTCAAAAACTAGAAAAAATAACGCATTTCCGTAAAAAAAATCAAAACCCGTACGAAAGAAACCAAAATGTATCCGGGTAGATAATTGAAGTCCTAGGTCTTTAAGATCTTCGGCGCTTCGGTGCGGACCACATTGTTTATTGTTAATTGGTTCCCACCGTTTAGGGCCGAACCTTGTGTACTTTTTGGATTCTTTCCTTGCTCACGACTACTACACCGTGAATAATTTTTAAAAAATAAAAAATGCAAAAAAAACATCTAGTGTTACTAAGGGTGGCGTTCCATCAAACAAAAAGTGAGGTTGTTTACAGAAATCTGGACCTCTCCGTACAACGTCGTACTTCTTATTTTGTTTTTATACACGAACAACATTACAGAGAATCTTGCCAATATTCTCTAAAGGTCTGGTAGGTAACAATGACCGTTGGATGTTTTTTTGCGAAGCATTCGCGTCGAAAGTTTTTGTAAATGGTGATATACCTCAAGGAGGTACGTCACCATTTAGAGAAAAATTTGAGTCGCGACACGCTCGATAATGAACATACGTGTCAGGACGCAACCAACGTTAATCGAATTTTTTTGCACATGATATATAGATTCAAAAATCTAACCGAAATCACAAAAGTAATCTCTTAACGAACTTTTGTAGGGTTTTTTTCGGCCATTCATCACACTATTTGTGGAAGCGCTCATTCGTCACGCAAAAGAGCAAAAATTATAAAAAAATGAGGTGGCATCTCACAAGCGTTTGCAACGGTGTGGAACGATACTTTGGTCCGCACGTACATGGTATGCAGATGAAGATTTCGAGTTGAAGTTGGTCAATGTAAAAAATATTTGACGATTTTTAATATATGATTTTTTCTTACGTGGTACCACTCATTTTTGAACACGTGGATTACAGACCCTGCGCGGAAGAACATCGTTCAAAATGTAGCATCCTGTAATGTTGGCCGTACAATTACAGAAAATCATGATAAAACGCCACCCTAACTCTATTTTTGGTCTAAGTGCCTAACGCCAACAAAACATCAACGCTAATTTATACATCTAGTATTAATTTGGATACACATCCCCATATTTTAGCCCCTCTAACCTGTGTTCACATAGTCGACATTTGAACATGTGGGAACAAGTTCGCGCGATTTTGCTAGTCGTTATCATTAGGAATAAATTATGTGAGCGCTTTCACGTGTTAGAGCCACTCACTTCCCAATCTGGACGCCGTTATCTGACACTTATTCTGTAAGTTTGTGGTAAAAAAATTAGTACAGATTGGCACATTCAGTACATTACACTTTTTAGAAACAGGCAGAATCAGAGTCAATAACGCAAATTAAACCGTAAATATCTTAGGGTGAAGAATTTTTTTTATCAGAAATTATGTTTAAAGTTCAAAGGTCAAAATTTAGGGACGCTTATATAACGTTATTAACTTTATAAGCGATTCACGATGTACCATACCTTTTAACGTGAATTGTTTGCGTTACTAACGCTAATTTATAACACAAAATTTGACCCTTAAACCTAAAACACATAAATAAAGGTATTGTTTCATTATCGTTAATGACTCTAATTACAATTGGTTTTAAAAAGTGTAGCGTACTTAATGTGTCAGATCGTACTATAACCACTCGTTATTTCTTACAAACGTACAAAAAGGCGTCGACACAGAAAAGTGAGTGCCTCGACGCATAAATTATATTTATGGCAATTCGAGTGAAAAAGTCGAAGGAAGAAATTGGATAGCCATAACAAAAAGCTCTTAAATTTGTGACGTCGACTTTGACACAATTGAGCGTGGCGTCACAATGTCACAAAGCCATAAACATCTACAATGTCACAAAATTACAAAAATCTAGACGTCTACAACTATTGTTGTTTTTGTTTGCGTCACCAATTGTCAAAAGTTTGGTAGTCCTATTCAATAGTCAAAAAATTGTACCTACGTCAACAACTGTCATATGTCAAAGTTCCGATTTCATTTTCTCACATTGGTATGCTCTTCAAAGTAGTACGGAGAATCTTCACTAGAGTCTCAACAATTGATTCCCAATTACAAGAGTCAAGGAAAATCCCGAGAACATGTTTTCACATGTTCCAACGTCGACTACTAAGTCACTACGGACTATCAAGGCTACAATATGGGAATGTGTATCCAAGTTGGTGTTAATTGAATAAATTAACATTAATTTTTGTTAGAGTCAAGGCCCAAAAGCTCGAACTAGAATCATTAACAGTTTGTTTTCTTTTTCGCTAAATATTTATCAAGGCTAAAAAAAATTCACAATGTGGCCTACTAATTTATCAAATTCATTGCGCACCGTTGTACATTTCTAATCAAGAAAATCATCATTGAGCTCATTTTGTAGCTCATAGTTGTTAGAGTTCCTCTTTCGTTAAAGGTGTTGTTTTACTTACGTGTATTTGTAAACCATTCATATTTATTAAATTTTTGTCATCAGCTGAAAGAAGTCAATTTTAGTTGTTTTTTGTAGATGGCCGCTCTATGAATCACGAAGCCATGAAAAGAGCACGTGCGAGAGAGAGAGAGAGAGAGAGAGAGAGAGAGAGAGAGAGAGAGAGAGAGAGAGAGAGAGAGAGAGAGAGAGAGA
>JBBHKE010003455.1:402193-427696 GCA_037447655.1 Zygnema cylindricum
CAATTTGATATATCCCAAACTGATGATGAAGTTGTAACGACTCCTTGTAGTTAGGTTAATTGTCTTAATATCTATTTATATATGTATATATGTTAGTTTTGTGTATCGGCGAGAAGTTAATAGTTATCGCAAATTGAACCGTTAGAGATCCTAATATATAAAAAAAATTACTATGATTTCAATTTATAAATCATAAGCATCAATTTGGACATTATTTCTTTGCGTAAACAAGTATGTTACGCCAAAAAAATCACCAAAGCGACCATTCCGAGATCTCAGCAATAATGCTTGCCGTCGGTCCCTAACTGGCTTTCAACATTAGCCTTTTTAATCAAATTTATGGTAGATTTGTTTTTGTGCTGGATTTTGTTGACACCATATTCCAACTAGTCTCTATGCTCTTTATCTATAATTCTGTTAATTGGATTGATGTTCCTCAGCAATGTTGAAGTAGTAGTCAAACCCTATATAGTTTAACGAACCCGTACGATAGTCCGGTTAGAGGTGACGAATACGCCTTGTTCTGCTCGTCAGAGGATTGAGTCCTGCTAAACTATATTTCTTTGTTAAAGAGTGACTTATGTCACTTTTTAGTTCTACCTGTGAAGTTGACGAAGACATGGCTCCACCTCCCTCACTTTTTTTTCAGTGACTATAACAAGTATGTGGGTTATGGGAGGAGGTGGAAGCAGGCTGCATGCGCTTCTTTATTTCTTTTTAATCTATTAAGACCTAAAAACTACCTCCTAAATCTAGTGATTTCAACATAACACATCCAAATGCGCTTGTCAACATCATTGGAAGTAAATGTTTTTTGAAAGTAACTTTTGGAACGGTTACCCCACCACATGTGTATTCGTTGCAAGGGCATCAATAGCAATTCGAAGATGGCCTAGAAATATTGAACTGTTGGTTTTTATTAGCTGTTGTCGGTTGTTTTGTGGTAAAAAACCTTGGATTATTGTACTGTTGCAAAGATGCGAATCAGACTTTAGATTTTGGCGAGCTTGCTACAACATACAAGAGCATGAATAGCTTGCACGGCTTGTGTTCGCCATCAATAGCATTTTATCGTTTGACGGGCTTGTGCAAGAAAAGTTGGCGAGCTTGCTACAACATACAAGAGCATGAAAAGCTTGCACGGCTTGTGTTCGCCACCAATAGCATTCTGTCATTTGACGGGCTTGTGCAAAAACAGTTGGCTTATATTGTAGAATTTTTGAACCCTTGCATACAACAAAATTTCAATCTTTTTTTTTGGTGAATTGGGGGTTCAGTGTCTAAATCACCTATAGATATTCCTCATATAAGAATGGGTTCCTGCCGATGCCCTTGGTATTTTTCAAAAGATTATTTTCCAATTTTGATTAAGTTTATTCGCATATTTGTTGTTTACTTTTCAAGTATTTTTTCTTTAGAGTTCTGTTGGAGACCCTGAGTTCACAAGTCTTACAGTTCCTTAGTTTTGCGATAATCTGTAAGGTCCACACCTCGATCAAATAGTGTTAGCTTCAAACCATTTTGCGAGTTCCAGGTGTCTTTATACATGTTGCTCATTATGTTACTTACTAGTTATAAAATTTAAAATTATACAACGCTTTTTAAACATTTTGTCGACCTAGATTCAAACCGGAACGGACCGGTAAGGGAAGGATTCGAGGAAGCCGTACAACAGCTTCAAAAGAGAGAAAGATCACTCTGGAGGACCGAGGTCCCCAAAGGGTCTTGGTCACTCTGCAAAAAGTCGGGACACTTCATGGCAGAGTGTACCAAGCTGTTGGAGCTGAGGCTCCAAGAGAATCGTAGAGGGGGTTCTTCCAAAGGGAAGAATAAGACATATGTGGTCACACAAGTGAAAGGGGACACCGAAAAGGATGAGTTTTTCGAGAAGGAGGATGGGGAGTTACTTCTTAACGAGAACTGGAGGAGAAAGAGATCCCTAACAAATAAAAGTGTGCTCTTAGAGCCATTCGGGAAGCTTTAAAGGTAGAAAGGATTATTGATTCCGGTGCATCTATGCATGTGTATCGTGACTCGCACCTCTTTACCGAGCAAAGAAATATCCATATTTTAGAATAGAGTATTGGGTTGGGAGAGTAATTACTACAGATCTAGTAGGGTTGGTAGATCTGAAAGTCTTACTAAAGGGTAAAATTTCTATACTCACTTTCTCAGAGGTGCTCTACGTACTTTAGCTTAGCAAAAATCTTGTCTCTTCTTCTGTATTAGATTCTAAGGAATTTGATACCTTCACTAGAAAGGGAGTCTCTACAGCTAAGTATAGGGATGAAGTATATTTCAAAAAAAAATAAGGGTAACCAAATAATGTATAGGTTTAACCTCAGTAATGAAAAAAAAAAATGCTTACTATGTTGGTCTCCCAAACTTGATGATTTGGCATAAGCAGTTGGGGCATGTGCACTTTGATAGGCTGAGAGAAATGAAAAAACTTGGTGTAGTAAAAGGTATTCAGTTTAGGGACAATGAAATGATGGATGATTGTAGTGGATGTGCCCAAGTTAAGACTCACAGACTCTTTTTTCCCAAAACTGCCACATATAGAGGAGAGAAGGTACTAGATCTGGTCCACACAAACATCTGAGGACCGACAAAAGTATTTTTCGTTTGAGTAAAGAAGTTTATGTTGACAATTACTGATGATTGGTCTAGATACTCTAAAGTCTACTTCCTAAAAACAAAGTCTAAAACGCGAACTTACTCCAAAGAATATTAAGCTTTGAGTGAGAAGTTGCACGGAACCCACATTAAAAGAATAAATAGTGACAATTAGGGAGAATATACCTCTAACTAGTTTGAAAAATACTTAAGGGATAACATAGTTTAATATCACAAAACATTACTGAAAAATCCAGAACAAAATGGGGTAGCTGAGAGGTTAAACCGGACTTGAGGAGATAGTAAACGTGGTATGTTGGCCGACAAGAACATAGGAAAAAGGTTTTGGGCAGAAGCCATGAACTGTGCTAACTACATTAAAAATATGGTATTTACTACAACAGTGAAAAGAATGACAACTTATGAGAGATGGGTTGGAAGAAAACCAGATATTTCTCACCTGAAAGTATGCGGTAGTCATGTTTTTAGTCTTAACACGGATAGCAAAAACAGAAAACTAGATGCTAAGGGGAAACCGAGATATTTTGTGGGATATGATGAGGATGTCAAATGATATAGAGTCTATGATTTAGCTAATCAGGATATCATTCTGGTAAAGCACCTAGTTGTTATGGATGAACAAAAGTCATTTGATCCCTTTCAAATACATTAAGAAGATAAAAATCAGTTTTGAGTCCGAGGGTGAGGAGGACTCAGTTATTTTCGGAAGGGACATGAGTGAAAACGTGATAGCAAATTCAAAGGATTCAAGATGGAGGAGATATACCGGAATCTTTTCATATATCTATACATTCAGAGGAGACAGAGGAGGAGGAGTAGGAACCAACTTTCATAGATAGGGGGCCGATGAGACAATGAAGAGGAACCCGAGACTTTTCTCCTTTCCAGCTTCGCACTTTGAAGTAGGACAAGGAACAAACAAAAGGCTATAGGAAAAACAAGTCGCTCACAAGGCAACTAAGTCGTCTCACCCTGATGAGCATCAGTCATACTCGGAGACAATGGACAATTTGGAGAAACACAGATGGGTTAGAGCTATAAATGATGAAATGGCCTCCATCATGGAAGCGAATACTTGGGAGCTGGTGAACTGTCTTCCAGACAGAAAACCGATTGGGTGCATATGGGTGTTTAAACTTTAACTGAACCCATAAAGCTCGGTTGGTAGCAAAGAGGTTCACCCAAAAAGAAGAGATAATTATGAGGATACTTTTGCTCACGTGGTTCGGTTCCCATCTTTAAAGATTCTCTTCAGTTTAGCGGCAGCGGAAGACATAGAAATACACCAGATGCAAATTAAGACAACCTTCCTCAACTGTGAGCTAGAGGAATAAATCTTTATGGCGAAACCAGAGGGGTTTGTTGAGGAAAGAGATGAGAGCAAATTCTGTAGACTCATAAAGTCTTTATATGGACTGAAGCAAGCTCCCAGACAATGGAAAAAGAAACTAAATGAGTTTATCACCGGTCAAGGATATATCCGAATCAATTTTAACCATTCTATTAATATGTTTGAGGATCAAAATGGTGTTTTTATTTTGCGGAGCAACTTTGTAGAATTGGTTTGTCAGTTAAACAGTTTAAATTTGTGGTTCAGTGCCTTTTAGGCTTATCATCAGACTTTTTTGTCCCTAAAGGTTTTCGAATTGCAACTTCGACGGATGGTATTAAAGCTTTTGGCTCTCTTATTGGCCCCATTTTTTGTGAACCAAGTTGTCACTGATGCTTTGTTGGAGAACCCTTCGCATTCTAATATCATTCTCAAGCTCTCCCACTCACAAGTGGCATTTCAAATTTTCACTCGTTTTGCTCAACGACTTTTCTATCTCGCACGTACATTACCACCAACGGCTCCGTTTTTGTCCTCTTTAAATAAGTTTGACGATCGACTTTTTAGTGTTTTCTATCACCTCGTTGGGCATGGGATTATTGATCGGCCAGAGGGCTCATTTGCACGCTGTCAATCTAGCCTTCTAATTTCCAACGGGGGTTTTGGTTTGACTCCGGTCGTTGGAGTTGCTCCAACGGGTTATTTAGGTAGTTGGGCTTTAGTGGCGCCCGCCATCACTTCTCGTTTTATAGCAAATGATGTTTTCATTCTAGCCCAAGTGATCTCTGGAGTAGAGAACAAACTTTTTCCCTTTCATCAAGCTTTTCTCTCAGCTCGTGCACTCTTACCGCCTGATGCTCGTAACAAAGATTCACCTTTTCTGTCTCTTATTGCTGACAATAATTTCCATTTGCAACAACGAATATACGAGCAATTGGCAGCGGCGAAATTCTATGAACTATTAAACGCGCTAAGTCCGCTCAATCGCGTGTTCAATTACGCTCGTGTTTTAGGCCGGTGTTTGGTGCATGGTTACAAACGACACCGATTTTTTCGTCACTTCGTCTAGCTTCTGATCAGTACACCTCTGCTACCCGCTTTCGTTTGGGTTTGCCTCACCCGTCGAACATAGCAGCACCGATTGGAGTCGTCAGTAAGATTTTTCATGATTTTAGGAAGAGAGATTGAGGGCAGCAACGAGAGTCATGAGATATTTGGTGGGAAACAAGGATTTATAGTTGCATTTGGGAGGGGAGCACAATGATATCACTACCTAGAGTGATGCCAGTTATGGGGATGGACCTATAAAAAGATGCACTTTTGGATATGTGTTATATGTGGGGGAAGGTGATTGTTGTTGGAGTAACAAGCAACAAAAAGTGGTTGCTTAGTTCAATATGATGGTTGCATATATGGCCTCTTGTTGTGCAGAGAAGGTCAAGTCTTTATCGCAAGAACTAGGGTACATGAAAAACGGAGTGCACGAAGTGTTTTGTGATAATCGGGTTATTATTCCAATTGTAGCCAATCCAAAACATCATTTCAGGGCTAAACATATAGACATAAGGTTAAGTTTTGTGAGGGATAAGGTTAAAAACAAAATTGTGAATCTTGTGTATAGGGGTGATGGGGAAATGGTGGTTGATATGATAACCAAACCTGTGCTCTTTCCCAAGTTAAAATATTGTAGAAAAAACTGAGGATTAAAAGAGAAAGTGAAATTAGAATAGAAAATAAAGAGAGTGTTGAAATCACTAGATTTATGAGGTATTTTCTAGGTCTTAGTAGATTAAAAGTAAAAGGGAAGCGTAGGCAGCTTGCTTCCACCTCTTTCCTCTAGCCTACCCACTTGTTATAATCAGTGAAGGAAAGTGAGGGAGGTGGAGTCATGTCTGCATGACCTTCATAGGCAGAATTAAATAGTGACATGAGTCACTCTTTAACAAAAAGGAAGAGTCCAACACGACTCAAACCTTCGACAGGCAAAGCAAGGCAAAGCCGTCAGCTTTAACTAGTCTGTCATAAAAGTTTGTTAGACTACATAGGGTTTAAATACTACTCAAACATTGCTTAGGAACATTTATCCGATTAACAAAATTATCGATAAAGAACATAGAAACTAGGTGGAATATGGTGCAAAAAAAAACCCGCACAAAACAAATGTATCGGACATTTGTTTTAACGGCTAATATTAAAAGTCGGTTTAGATCTGACAGCACGTATGATCGTCGAGATCTTAGAATGGCCGCTTTGGCGATTTTCGGGCTTTCCAACATTCTGTTTTTACCAAGCTGAATCTAAACTAAGTCTCAACCACGGACCACAAAACGCCCAAAGTTATGATGACACAAGTGGACGACATTTCATATCGGATGTGCCTCCAAAACGTGAGACAATATAGAAAAGATGTGAAGCCAACTTTTTCACAAACAAGTAGTGTGGTTGCCAATCCCACCAAAGTAAGATTACCGACTACAGTGCTGATCCCCTCCAAACGAAACCACGCTCTTGTCATAGAAACGCCGTGAGTCGAAGCTGCCGAGGCAGCAATTTGGGGTCCCAAAAGTAAAACTGCAATACAAATAAAGAGAAAAATAGGAGTGGTGAGTGAACCAAAGAAAGGAAAGAACAGAGATTCCATGAGCAAGGGGTCAAAAACAAGAACAGGGGCAACCGAGCAATCCGAGGTCCCAAAAGTAGCACTGTAAAAAGGTTAAGGAGAAAGTGGATATAGTATGGGAACCAAATAAAAAGAAGAAGAGAGAAACAGTGAGCGAGGGCTCCCAAAAATAGCAGTGTAAAAATGAAGGAGAAAATGGGAATTTTGTAGATCGTTACAACCATATACATAACTTGCGTATATATATGTTAAGTGAAAAGAGGGAAGCAGGGAGTAAACCAAACTGAAGGAAAAAAGGGGAACAACTTGCAGAAGAATTGAATGAAAAAGAGAAGCAGTAAACAAAGAGTGAAACGGTAAGCAACCCAAATCAAAAGAGTCACATGAGCAATCTGAAGTAAGGAAAAGAGAAAAGTATGGAGTGAGTGATAGAATGAGGTGTATTCAAAAGAGCATAGTTGTCCTATTCGTACGGATTTGGACTTTTTTCCAAAAACTACGTAGTATTCGCGAATTTTATATATTTCGTAAAATTCTTTAAAATTTCGCAGTACGGAAAAATGTACGGAATTTTTAAAAAAGAGACGTTGCACTAATTGCGCGGCCGAAGTTTGAATTTGTTTCGAAAGGACCTCTGTGAACAGGAATTTTCCATTGAAGATGCAATAGAAGCGGCCAGTAAAGGTACCATTGGAACCGCCTTCGAAGCTTTCGCGGACCTCACCATAAGCATCCATGCCTAGAACTCGCGGAATAGAATGGGAGCATGTTAAGGCTCCAGACGGAGGGCTACTTGGAAACAGCCGAATATGTATATGTATCTACTGCAACTTTGAATACAATGGTCAAGCAACAAGGATTAGAAACCACCTTCTTGGGAATGTGAAGAGTGGAGGAATTAGAGCTTGCCATTTATGTCCGGACGAGGTGAAAGAGGAGTTTACTACATCGAAAACTGAGAGAACTTCTCATGGCTCTCAAAAACGTGTCATATATGATTTGGATGATCTCACCGAGTGTCCTGGTGGATCTAGCCAGAGCAGTAAGGTGCAATGTGTTCAAACAAAAATAACAAAATTATTTCATATGCATAACAAGAAAGAGGTAGATGTAGCATGGGCTAAGGCTTTCTTTGCCAACGGCTTGCCGTTCCGTCTATTAGATGACCCCTATTTTAAGGCAGCAGTGAAGAAGACCGGGGAGATAGGGGGTTCTTACAAGTTACCTCACCGGAATGCCATGAGAACTCGTCTCTTGGCAGAGACAAAGGCAATAGTAAAACAAGACTTGGGGAGCTACATGGAGACGTTAGAAGCCACTGGTGCCTCGATCACATCAGATGGATGGACAGCAGTTGTTGACACGCCTCTTATTAACATTCTAGCTGTCACCCCCAAGGGTGACATGTTTCTCACGGCGGAAGACACTAGTGGGCAAATTAAGGATGCTCATTACGTTAGTAATGTGTTGGAGAAGGGAGTTCTTGCGGTAGGGGTCGAGAATGTGGTGCAAGTTGTGACAGATTCTGCCCCTGTGAACAAGGCTGCAGCCTCGCTTCTCGTGAGTAAATACCCTTCGATCACCTGGACGCCATGCGCTGCCCACGTTTTGGACTTATTGTTGGAGGATTGGGGCAAGTTACCATTTATTTCAACACCTGTCCGAGAGGGAAAAGAGGTGCTGAAATTTATTACCAATCATAACATGAGTTCTGCCACGTTCAACAAAACCTCTGCACTTCGGCTATTAAAACCTGGAGAGACGAGGTTTGCGACAAATTTCATTATGCTCCAAAGATTTTTACAAGTGAAGGACATCTTGGAGTGCTTAATGTTTGATGATAGTTACAAGCAGTGGATGGGTAAGGCTGCATACAAGATCGAGGGGCTAAAGATTAAAGGTCACATTTTGAGCCCAGCGTTTTGGACGAGAGTGACGGAGGCTGTGGCAGTTTCAGAGCCGGTGGTGCGGCTAATGAGGGAGTGTGACAAAGGGGCCCCAAACGTGGGAAAGGTTTATTATGGTTTTTATACTGTTGGTCAGTTTTTGCAGAAGTTATCCATCGATGGAGGTGAAAGAAATTATGAAGCCCTACAGGTATTGGAAGAACTGAAGACATCTTTCATGAGCAGATGGGAGATGGCCCAAAGTCCCATGTATGCCGCCTGCTTTGTACTCGATCCCGAGTACCAAAGTGCTACCTATGGGCAGAATAAAAATGCGATAATAATTGAAGGCTTTGAGACAATGCTTGAGAAAATGTTACCTAACGTGGAGGAACAGACAGAGGCCCGCATTGAGCTGTCTAAATATAGAGATTTCGAGGGTGTTTTTGGAAGGGATGTAACGAAAGCTTGTGCTAGGAAGATGCCAGGGTGGAAATGGTGGAAGGAGTTTGGAGGTGTCACCCCGATCTTGCAGAAGGTAGCAATTAGAATCCTCGCCCAATGCTCAGTTGCCAGCGCATGTGAGAGGAATTGGTCAACCTATGACCATATTCACTCTAAGAAAAGAAACAGGCTCACAGCTAATAGGGCCAAAGATCTAGTATGGGTCTTTAGCAATCTTAGATTGTTACAGAAGACCAGAGATATTAGTTATGAAGAGGCCATGGTAGCATGGGAGGAAGAGGAAGGGGAGGTAGGGGAAAAAGGGGAGGAGGTTTTTCTAGATGACATGTTTGACCTAGATTTGGAGTAAAGAGATTTCCAATAAGGAGAGATAAAGGAGAGATGTCTTGTCACTGCCTGCAACGAGATGAGATAATTTTAATGTGAAAACAAAACCATGTCAAACAAATTAATGGAAAGATGATTTTTTTGTGCTTTAATGTGAACCTGTCATTTTTCATTGTTGGTATGGTGTAACATTCGCAAGTCAATAAAAAAGTTGGTTTTTATTTTCTTCCATGTGAACTTGAAGTTTTTCATTATTTACATTTTATAATAAGGCCATGTTGAATCAACGACGATGCAGCCTGGTCGCTTGTCCTTGTAGTAGTTCAGCGGTGATACGGCTTCGTCGCTGGTTCAACAACCAGCGACGAAGCCAGCTTGGTCGCTTGTTCGGCAGCCTGGTTGCTGGTTCAGCGCCGTGGTTGCCGCGTCGCTGGTTTTTTCACTTCACTATTTTTCTGCGCTTGCCGTATCGAAAATTTGAAATGTGAAACTTTCAAAAATCAAAAAATGTACGGAAATGTACTGGTACATCGGTAGGTACGCATTTTATAACATTTTTTTCATCGTTAAATGCGTATCGTGCGTAGTATTCGCTCCTTCGTTTCGTGCGTATTATGCGCACGGGACAACTATGCAAAAGAGTGTGACATTCCAGACATGAAGCAAAGTTATATCTTTTAATAGTTGGTGGAAGATAGGAAATGGTCATGGAAGTTGCTTATGTGATTTGGATGAACTCTTCGAGAATTTAAAACAGATTGGTGGAAACGTACGAGTATACAAAGTTTGAAAGTTATGTTACATGTTCATCTCTTTTTATCGGTCTCATTCAACATGGAAAATTTTTGCTCAACTTTATTGTAGGTAAACCAAAAGATACCAAATGATTTAAACCTGTACTATCATACAACTTTGTAATCACTTCGAGAAAAAATCAGACATCCGATGTGACTTAAAGAATTTACGAGTTGGAAATAGAATGCAAGTAAGGTACAAAAGAAATAGAGAACGGAATTTAGTTTAGAATGAGAGGGAAGACGGAATGAGTGTGAGGGAAGACAGAGTGAGTGTGAGGGAGGACAAAGTGAGCCAGGGAGGACTCAATGAGTGGATGAGTGAATACGGTGTGAGGAATGGAGTAGAATGAAAGAATTAGCCAACAAAAAATGGTTATGGGGGTCACAAGCTCAAGGCGTTGAAGCTTACGCTTCATTAAAAAGCAAATCCCAACAGATTTGGAGGCACTTAAAGAGCTTATTGAAGCGTACCTGTGGGAACGTTGGAAACCACATTGGAAAGTAGTGTGACGACGGAACTTAGCACAACCAGTCCTTAAGGTTTGTCCACTCTTGAATGTGGCTCAACTGCATTCGAAAGACGCCCAGGAAGACCAATGGCATTAAAGACCTCCACCGCAATGAACATCCCCGAGAAAAAAACCAGAAGAGAATAAAAAACCTGCAAAGTAACCGTTGGTGACAACAGAAGAAGCAAACCGAGATGTGACTCTTACATACATGCAAATAATTGAAACTATAAAGCTGGCAAACTGCACATAAAAGTCTAGACTGTGCATTTGAGGTGTGATAAAAATAGAGTATAGAAACAAAAAACCTGACACGCAGAAACAAAGAAACGAATAAGAGATGAATTGTCAAAATTGAATTAAATTAGATTATACGAGCTGGGGATGAGACGAAGATAACATTGTTATCCCATTTCTTTTCTCCAAATTTACCTTTTTATGTTGGCTTTTTCTTCTTTGACCATTAGTCTCATTTTCTCTGTTGAAAGTGGGCTAGTCCCGCTTTCCTCTACAATATAAGATGGAAACTGAGTGAAATCCATTTAAGTCAAGCGATGTTAATCACCTTAGCCAGCATTGGTCCAACATCCACGCGATCGGCAACTATGAGAATCACTGCTCCTGTAGCCACCCAAGCTAAGTCGAGGCCGGCCAGAAAAAAAAACCTAGCATTCTTAAAGTAACAAGTAACAGTGTAGACGATGATTGTAAGCAGAGATTTTTGAGAAATGCGAAGCTTTCGAGACTCTTTAACAAAGTTGTTTTTTCTCAATTTGCTTGAGTCATGGCATCTTTGTAAAATGTTGATCTCTATTAGAGGACACGGATTCTTCCTTTGGATGCATGGAAGTCAAGGAGGCTGCAATCAATGAAAAAGAGAGGAGAGAGGAGTTTTGGTTACTTGGCTTCATATGGAAAAGATATTAAGAACTAACTGTACATTTTTCTGGTGTGTCAAAAATGTACTCAGTTTCTGCTGAACAAGGTAACTTTCATGACATCTACACTAGAGTTAGCAAAATTCCTAAGAGTCACAACCTGCCGGGAGTCTTTGGCTCGATATCAAACCAGCTCTTCTACAAATGTTCATAGGAGTAAGCTTCACACACTTCTAATAAGCTGCAGTTTCATCACTTCTGTCTCGGAATCCTCGTAAACAATACATTTCCAACCGATCAAATTAAAACTCGGAATCTTTATAAACAATACATTTCCAACCGATCAAATTAAAACTCAGATCAAGAACTCTTATAAGACTCATAATGTCTCTAATAACATTCTCCCAAATCTTTTGTCTCGACGACCGGAAAATCATGATAGTGTGACTGAAATGGTGGTGATGAACTGTGTGATGTGTTCTGTTCCCCGAAAATAAATCAGGTTTTTTTTACAGTAACAAATTGAACTACTGTACAAAATAATAAATTGTGTGAAATGCATTCATCTTAGAAGAATTACATCAAAATTAACGCCGATTAGAATCACATCAAAACTGCTAACTCACACTAACACTGGTAATTGGTGTAAATATGCTCACTTTGCATTTGTGATCGGGATACGTCCAACATGCCACTGGTACCACTCGAGAGTGACCTTTGTGTATGTAGGTCTTTTTTATCACCGTTCTCCCAACTGCATTTTCCAATTGATTCAACAACATTTATCTCACAATCTGCTACACGCTCTCTTGAGCACATTTCTGAAGCTCCTCCCTGCTCCATCAATATCAAATCCATGGTGTCCATTAGCTTAAGAGATACATTCTGCCCTGCATTACTTTCCTCCTTCGCCAATTTTTCAGCCATCTCTCCACCCTTTCGCCGTTGTTCCATAATCACAGCTGGCTGCGACAGCTGAGGTAAGAGTTCTCTTACAACCATCTGATTTCCATCCATTTCCTGTGACATCACTGATGAATTTGCCGCCTCCAATTCCTGCGAATAGATTATTTCACCTGCTTCCTTGACAGCAATTTCAAATTCATTGCTCCTTTGCTGTGCAAGATTTTTCTTTGCCAACTGCTTCCAATACAGAGCCAGCAAACCTAAAGTGTTTGCCAGTAACCTTAGCGCGGTGGTTGGTAACACTCCCAGGAAAAATGTTCCTAATCCAACGTTTCCTTGCAATGCAATAACAATGTTCTGAGGATTTCCAATTGGTGTTGCAGCGGAACCAATATTAGGGCTTGTTGCAAGAGCCAAAAGGAAAGGTTCAAAAGGAACGTCATGGCGTCTGCAAAGGTCAAGCAAAAAGGCGGTGGAGGTAATACAAGCAGTGTCATTTGTGAGAAGTGCTGAGCTGGCACCTGCAAGAAGACAAAGACGGCACAGCAAATCGCGTCCACCATAACTGCGCCAGCTCAGCAGCGCACACAGATACTGCTATGCAACCATTCAACCCAGCAACCATTCAACCCAGCAGGCTTCTACGTCATCCCTGTTGGTTGGAGGATCAGCTGATTTCTGAAAAGATGGCACGTGGCACAAAACACCTGCCGCATGACACGTGGCAGCTACACCTGGAATAAGGTGACACGTGCAGCTGCACCTGGAATAAGTTTGCACGCTGAAGATAGGCGACCAGCAGCACGGTGGAAAAAAGGAGCGCCAAGATGCGAAGATCAGCGGCCTGAATGCGTTTGCGGGAGAAAGTACAGTCGTGACGACCATGAGAGATGCGCACAGCAAAGCGCCTCTGGTGCGCCCTATAGGAAGGCATCGGAGAGTTGGAAATGTGGCCGAGAGCCAGAAAACAGTGAAAGAGAGCGTGCCGAGGACGACCGTTTGAGCGTCCGTCATGGCCGCACGGATCAGAGTGTGGCAGCCATGGCTCGAGAGGTGCAGAGCCTGCAAAGTAAAAGCAAGGTGAATCGAGACGGTTGTCACGAGTTTCTTTAAAATTAACATAAACCGTACAGGAATGACTGCACACAAAAGTGACAAAACATGTTGTACTGTACTATACTATACATACAGTACTGTAATGTCCTGTAATGTCCTGTTCGGAGTTTACAGTACAGTACACCGCCAATCGTTATTAGCTTGGTGTACGCTAATTCCGTCCCGCTTATTTTTTTTTTATTCTCAAATAGAATTATCCACACTATTTAAATAAACCCTAATTCCTAATTAGAATAGACGATTTCTTCGAAAATTTTCAAAATCCCAATTAGCGTAAACCACGCTAACTATTCGTATACGATAAAAAAACTTACACGGTAATAACGATCGTCGGTGTACCGTAATTAGCTGTACCTTCAACACTGTACTTTGCCAGATGTCTTTGTTGACCGTATGAGGATAGGTGATTGTGAAAGGTGGTTACGCCAACACTGGAGGACGATAGTCGCACGTAATTAGTGTTGAAATAAAATCTAAAGTGAAGGGAATCTTTCAAGGGAAAGCCTGAATAAATGCGTGCCACGTTTACATTTAAAACGACAGTGGCAGACTCAAAAGGATCCCGACACTACTCTAAAATAGTCTATGAGGTTATATTATTAATTGCTGAAAAACATTGGCCGTACGCGAACTTGTGTCCAACGCTATCGACTATTCGCGTCAGACCCTCATGGGCATTAACATACATGATTCCGGGAAATAAAGTTTTTTTAAAATTGCCCGAAAAATTGTGGCCGTAGTCGAGAAAGGGGTGCCTCCCGCAATCGACGTTTTTCTTTGCGATTTCCGCCACGTGTCGATATTAATTGCGACCACAGCTGTTTGTTTCTGCCTTTCCGGGGCACGGAACGTACGATATGGGTGGCAAAGTCGTTTGTTTATACTCGAGGAAACATATTCGCTCGTCATTAACTCCCTCCGTCGCGACAACATTTCATAATACTCTGCAGTAGATCCAAAATTCCAATCATCCAATGAACTAGCACCGTCAGCTGTTTTACGCTGTACATAACTGGATTACATCTAAAACTAGATCTCAACCGTCCGTCTATCTGTTTTCATGTGTCACAAACACTGTAACTGTGTTCAGTGTGCTGTTTCGTGCCAAGTTCCAAAATTCCAAGCATCCAATGACTGGCACCGTCAGCTGTTTTGCGCTGTACATAACTGGATTACATCTAAAACTAGGTCTCAACCGTCCGTCTATCTATTTCCATGTGTCAAAAACAGCGTAACTGTGTTCAGTATTCTGTTTCGTGCCAAGTTCGTCGCATAGGCTGATAAGCTCCTGTGCGTCTGTGGGCGACAATTTTGTATTCATAGCATTTTCACATCATCAGTACATGGCATGTTAAATGAATCCATACCTTACAGAGAGTGTTCTAATACCAAACATTCTGCAAGCGTTTGTTCCCTTTGAAGCTGTTATTGCTTGGTAAAGCAAGCAATTATTGTTAACTCTAGTCTTGATTTTTTTTAAACAGCTCCTGTAAAGGAAGCTTTCATATTCGTAAGCAGACTTCTGCAAAAAGGAGGTCTGTAGCAAGACGACAAAATTGTTGAAGGCGCAGGTGAGTGCAGGCTGTTTATATTCCATATTGTAGGTTTTCTGAGCTTCGCCGTTTTCTTTTTTTTTGAAAATAAGAGATGTTAAAGTATAGAGCTCATGTAACATTGTGACGTCTTCTTGTGTGCACACCGTAGCCGTGAGAAAAAGTCATTGAAAGTTGTGGAATGCTCTAACTTCTTAGGGTTGAGATCAGACTTCTATGGGTTGTCTTTGAGACTGTAGGGTTTCTTATGGTTTTTTAGGGTTTGCTACGGTTTTTTTATTGAGTGTCTCCTGCTCGCTCATGAATGTGACACATAATTTGTATCTTTGCAGAATATTCTGCTTACTGAGATAATTGCTAACATACTATGGGAGAGAGAGGGAGAGAAGGAGGCGGAGGAGAGGAAGAGGGGGAGAGGCGGTGAGGGTGAGAAGGGGGAAGGGGGAGAGGGGGAGGGGTCGAAGGTTAGGGAGGGAGTGGAGTGATTAGGAGTGAGAGGGACAGAGAGATGGAGAGAGTCATCCACCTAAGCCCCCTAAGCCGATTGCTTTGAGATGTCAGTCGGACTCTTCGGGCAGGTCTTATCAAATTCTGGCTCCCCAACCAGGATTGCATTTGTCATAAATAGTGTGAGAGAACATTGTAACATCTGGAGGTAGGCATATTTAGGTTAACAAAAATCCACTGTGTTGGTTATTTTTCATTTTCTTTCTCTCTTTAGGTGCATATTCTAGACTGGAAGGTGTGAAATTGCTATTTACAGTATAGCTCTTGCTCAGGTTTTTTTTTGCAGATTGGTTTTTTTCTTTCTTTTATCCTTCTTTTCTTTTTTCTGTTTTACCTTTCTGCAAAGTGATTACACCTTGTCACGTTGGGCTATCGGTGTGAGTTGCATACAGTGGTTTACAATAGTTTGCATTGCACTTTTTTTGGAATATATGTATTAGCTCACCATTTTTATAGGAATACATATCGATTAGCTCAACTATACATATTAGCTCATTAGATTTTTTTGGGGAATATACATTTTACCTTGCCATTTTTATTGGAACATGTGCACCTTCTTTTGGTAGCGAGTGTGTACATCACCCTGCTGTTGTCTGGACTTGTACTGGTGTTTCTCATCAGTAATTAGCAATGGGACTTGCTTTAACTGAATGTTCCATCCTTGTATTTGTGTTTTTCATCAATAATTGTCAAGGATACTTGGTTTTACTGAATTTTCCGTGCCTGTGTTTGTGTTTTTCATTAGTAATTATTTATAATACTTTGTTTTATTGACTCTTCGTGATTGACCTTGGTGTTTTTCATCAATAATTAGCAACCATACAAGATATAACTGAACATTCGGGACTTTTATTCATGTTTTGATCAATAATTAGCAGTGATATTTGGTTTAACTGAATATTCTGTTGTTTTTTGGAATTGGAACAGCACCGAACAATTAACGGCGATATTGTGCGTGGAGAGAGTTTGCACGTAGTTGTTGATAAGGGCAAAGATATCAATATGGCGTCTCAGGTGCGTTCTCCATCTGCTATTGTTTCTGCCTTGGTTTCCCCTTCTTTCACTTGTTCTCCTAAGGTTACTGTGCAATACGTTGTTAATTAGAGAGAGAGTGGGAGGGGGAAGAGGGGGAGGGGAAAGAGAATTTTGTCAACTTTTCATGTTTTTCTTAAATTAGAGAGAGAGTGGGAGGGGAAGGAGGGGGAGGGGAAAGAGAATTTTGTCAAGTTTTCCTGTTTTTCTTAGTCCAGTGTGGACAAATATCATTTTAGGAGAGCATGTGTGTGAGTGCATAGTGTCTTCCTTGGATTGTACAACCGCTTATATGCCAAAAGGAATAATTCGTAAAAACATGTCTATTGCTTCTTACTTATCTTATCTTCTTACTTATGTGGATTATTATGGATAGGGAATTTTGTGATGAAATACTAGAGTCAGAGTTTATAGGTAAGAATTTTGTTACGTAAAATAAAAACTACAGTTTACGGATAAGCACATTTTACATATTTTCATGAAATACTCGAATTACATATTTTCATGAAATACTCGAATTACAATTTACAGTTCAGAAAATTATTATGTAAAACTGAGGAGCCACCTGAATTGAAATAGGTGCCATTTGATTAGGCGTGTATTTTTGTTGTTTAAAAGTGTGCACCGTGTATCGCTATTAGAGTTAGTAATTTTTTCGCCACTTTAGGATCTTTTTTCCGTACACCCTTGTCCGATTTTCAATTTGAGATGGCCAATCGGAAGCTGAGTATGTTACCTTTTAATCGCAACCGTTAGATCCACAATCTGACATGTGTGTACTGAGAAAAGACGTTTTAATTGGCAAAAAAGACATTAACGCTAAAAGCGATTCACGGTGTAGTTTCGGGTTTGTTTGTTGATGATTCTGTTTAGCTGATATTTTGGGGTGGAAACACAGGTATATTGGTGGTATCAAGGAGAGGAGTGTGAAAGATCAGATGAGGCGGGACGAAACGGAAGTTCTTCGCAAAGCTGTTCATGGCATGCTCCCTCGTTATCGCCTGCGTGATGTAATGCCTTCCGCTGATTTAGTCATCCTTCTCATTTTATATCTGGCGTTGTTATCTTTTAATGTTTTTGTATGAGCTCGGTTACTGAAGCTGAAGCTGCCTGTCGTGTCAGTGTGTTTAACGTGTACAAGTCTTATAGTCGTCTTCTTCTTGTTTGGCATCAGCTTCTCAGGATGCGGTCTTTGCAGTATCATACGACTTCTGTAAGAGGTGTAAGAGGTATGAGGTATATGCAGGTAACAGCTCAGTGACAAATATGTGAAATGTGTAATTCCAGGATCGTACGAGGAAGCTGCGATTGTTTCCTGGCGTTGCCCATCCTTTCGCTGAACAGGCGTTAGAGCAACCAGAGAGGAATGTGCGAGAGTTACGGCCTCGAGAAAAATGCGCTCTCCGAAGAAAGCAGGGTAGCGCGTCAGAAGGGCAACAGCTGTCAGAAGAGCCACGAGGAGTGACAAAGCTATGAGGAGGTAGAAGCAGGAAAAGCAAAGGATTAACCGCAGCAGAGTTTAGCACTTGCGGCAAGTATCCAGGTTTTTCTTTAGTATTAGTGCATGGAAGTTGATTGGTACATTAGCCTTTGGTTAACTCTTTATATCCTATGACTATTTCACACGAAAGTGCTGGGAATTAGTGATTTGTATCTGTTTTCTAAGAAGCCTTTATTTTGTTGCCCCTGGGCGAAAGGAAGTTTGGAAACCTGTCAGTGCTCCGGTTTGGATTGATGGTTGTTTTCTAAGACTTTCAGGTAAGCATAATATCAAGAAATTTGTGAGGGGGGCCAAAATGGAAGGGGGCATAGAGAGTTACCTAGAAGATGAGGGGGAGGATTTGAGTTGGGACACGTGGGCTGTTTCATGTTTTGATTTCCTTGGTCGTGGCTTTGTGGGAGATGTTCTTGTGGAGACAGGTAAGGACCACTTTGTAGCAAAATCTGTGAGGAATGAGAAGAGGGCATGTTTAGGGGCAAACATAAGTTCAAGGCAGAGTGAGGAGGGGAAGTCTGACAGCCCATCGATGAAAGGTTTAGCAGGCAGTTCCAGAGTGGAGGAGAGTTTAAATGGTCATAAAGGCCGTGCAATAAGAGTATGGACTTTTTGGATAATGTCTGTTAGTGTGCTCATTGCCGCAGTAGGGTTAGGCATTGGTTTTCGCAATGGGCAACTAGGATTTTACACTTACAGGGTTCAAATGCTTTGCAATGGCTGGATATGGTTGATGAAGAACTCTTTGTCGTTGGTGGGAAATAGTGGCGAGTTCAACATTTCTTCCCCTCTATCTTCTCAGCCTCTCAGTGCACCATTGCTCTGGATGGCACCGTTCACATCAGGGGGTGGGTACTCTTCCGAAGCCATATCGTTTGTGACGGCCTTGGTATTGACAGGTCGGGTCCAGAGGCTCCGAGTTGAGCAGCATGGAGACGCTGTCAGTATGGAGTTTTGGGAGGGACTTCCAGCCGCCACGCAGAAGCTTCTGCAAGCCGCGGCACGTGTGCGTGTGGATCTGTCAGAATCCATTATAATATGCCACAGCGAGCCAGGCGCATGGCATCCGCCCCTTTATCAGACCTTCCCATGTCCACCTAACGGGTATAGGACAGCACGTTACGTGATTGGACGGACCATGTTTGAGACCGACAGAGTTAATCCCAATCATGTGGATCGTTGTAACAGGATGGATGAGGTAGGCCTTATATCTCCCACCGTACTTTAGAGTTTCACATAGTTCTCAGTGAGCATTTGTTGCTCACATACAGTTTTTTTGGTTGACGTTGATTGTGATTGCATGTGACTCGATGTCAACTGGGCACAGGACGGGCCGATCTTAGATATGACTGTAGACTCTTCCAGCAAGTTATGGGAAGTTGTAATCAAGTCAACTCTTCCAGCAAGTTATGGGAAGTTGTAAATCAAGTAAGAGATTTCGATGCCTGATAAGAAGCAAATGGTGCGTGAATCTTTTGGCAGATCTGGGTCCCTACGGACTTCCACATGGCAACATTTGCTCGGAGTGGGGTGAACTCGTCAAAGCTCGTGAAGATTGTGGAGGCAGTGGATGTCGATTTTTTTGATCCTGCCGTGGCAACGGCTTTAGAGCTTTCAGCTTTTCAACGACTTGTCGGTCCTGATCTGCAGCAGGGCAACCATCAGGTGGAGAAAGAAACGTTTGTGTTTTTGAGCATTTTTAAGTGGGAGAAGCGGAAAGGCTGGGATTTGCTCGTTCAAAGTTACTTGGAAGAGTTTTCTGCGGCGGATAATACCGTCTTATATCTCCTCACAAACCCTTTCCACTCGGATGTGGATTTTGGTCGGAAGATTGGGGATTTTATCAGAGAGCTGGAGCTCCAAAAGCCGGCCGAGGGATGGGCGCGAGTCCTCATACAGGACCACCACATACCTCAAACTGACTTGCCAGGGTTGTATAAAGCAGCAAATGCCTTTGTCCTCCCTTCACGAGGAGAAGGATGGGGACGGCCCCATGTGGAAGCCATGGCTATGGGCCTCCCTGTTATTGCTACAAATTGGTCGGGCATGACGGAGTACATGAGGGAGGAAAACAGCTATCCTCTCGAAGTAGAAGCATTAGAAGAAGTGAGTGAGGGGCCGTTTAAGGGACACTTGTGGGCCAAACCGTCGGGTGTGGCACTGAAGGGTCTCATGCGCCGAGTTTTTGAAAAACGAGAAGAGGCAGCTACTAAAGGGCGCAAGGGAAGGAAAGACATGGTTGAGAAATATGGACCAGAGGTGGTGGCCAAACAGGTCTTAGACCGCTTAAGGGCCATTGAGTGGTCCTTGGAAACTGGCGGAAAGCGTGAATCCTAGTGCTCACATGACTGATTTGGTTATTACACTGCCGACATTTGACCCTCGTTTTTGAAGGTTAATCGTACAATTCCGACAGTTTTTTGGGAAAGTCTCGCACACCGTTCAACCGAAAACTGTACTATGATTCACCCTCAACATCACGGCAAATTTCTTCAATGTAAGATATTTTGTGACATGTAATTTTGGGCTGTTGGTTTTTGGTATACATTTCATTTAGCTGCGGGCACCTTTATCCACACCAAAAACTGGGCTTAGATGTTGTTATTGCAAGTTAGTAGCTTTTGTCAAAGATCATTAAGGATCGTCAAAGGTCAGTTAGCAGGAAGTGAAAGGGAAAGGAAGGGAAGGAAGTGGAACTTCCACTCTTGTGCGATTGTAATAAGGCAAGAGACAATGAGCTACAGTCTTCAAATGATCCTTGAACGTTTAATTGACCATCTTGTCTAATTGTAAATCCTCGGAACTAGCAAGTCAAAACTTTCCTTTTTGAATCTGTAATGAAAGTCGAGTGTGTTTTAGAATGACTGGTAGTATTGAGTTTTACATATCTTTTCTACTGGGTGGGTTTTGCAATGTGTAACTATTTTGGTATGAGAATATTACCAGTTGCAAATTTTGTTATTCAGCGTAAATGTCTTATTTAGAAATAATCACGAACTCAAAATATTGTTACTATAGCCTCAAGGATCTTATTTATATCAGGTACCGTGATAGGAAAGTACACAATACTTTGGGCTTACCAGCCACGATATTTCACGGAGAGATTGATTCGAGCATGTGCCGAACTCCCTAAAGTCTGCAAATACTTCCACATACCTTTCCAATCGGGGGATAACACTGTTCTCAAGGTGCAGCATGAAACCTTCGTATTTGCAGGTTAGAGAGATTATTGTGCCCCGGATTTTTTTGGTATGAGAATATTACCTGTTGCAAATTTTGTTATTCAATGTAAATGTATTTTTTAGAAAAAATCACGAACTCAAAATATTGTTACTCTAGCCGCAAGGATCTTGTTTATATCAGGTACCGTGATAGGAAAGTACTCGATAAAGTTTAAGATATTGCGTGCACTAATCAATCTAAACATATTGAGCATCCACATATCTTTTAGGGTGATATCGAATACGTATTGTGTCGTTGGGTGTGCGATATTTTTTGTGATGGAAAACAAAATGTTTTGAGGAGTGGTGTATCGTGGCCTTTGCTGATAACCGACATGTACCCTTTTTTTAGCGACCGATAATCGATATTTATCGATCCGTACTTCATTCGTACGGTTCCGCATTGCGTACCGAAAGTGCCGTACCTAAATGTAGAATTTTTTTTTGAACACCCTTCCCCCCCAGCAGAGCCAGCCCTTGCCCCCCCGATGAGGTATATCGGTTGTCGTCTCCTGTATAGCAGCATTTATCAGTGATAATTACTGAAAATGATGTGTCGTAATTTATCGCTCCCCTTTTTAGTGACGATAACTGATACATCGGTAATAAGACTTATCGCCAAAAGGAAACTCACTAATACACAACAATAGTTTTGAGTGGCTAAAAAAACATTAACAGCAATGCAACGTGTGGTTATTGTATTTTTATTGCTTGAATTGACAATGGGTGTTCGCATTTCTGAGACCTCCATAGGTCCTCAGGATGTGTGGGGACTATCGGATGCTAAAAACTGCCACAATACCCGACTGATATTCGATGCCAACCCCGGAAGAGATCTTCGACTCTCTTGCTGGGGCCACAATATACTCCACCCTTGAGAATGGGTTTCACCAAATTGCGATGGAACCGAAGCACCGGGAGAGGACTGAACATGTACACTAGCTTTGATCTTAGCGGAAGAGTAGATCATTGACAACGAGGGAAGAATCCATCGATAAAAGCTTTGACTTTCCAATTCTAAAACAACCGTTCGTGGAATCAAAACAGAAGTAATGGTTGATAGAGGAGGGGAGATGATGGTCATCTTATATGTCGGCATTGTGGAAAGCTAAGTCATACAAAGAATAAAGGGCTTCCGGGGAACTCAAAAGGAGGAGAGGCTTAACTGAGGAGACGGGGAGCAAGAAGTGCTCCTCGACAAACTCTTTAAGGAGATACCAATAGAAATGAAGCTATCTTTTGTAAGGAGCACATGTGCTTGCCAAACGCAACCTGGAGCCTCTAAAGATGGATGGAGAATGGATACCGGAGCTGGCTCACAAATGTGTACGGGTTGTCATGAGTATATACTTTTGAAGGTGATTTCACCAATTAAAGTTTTATGTGACAATCAAATCAATGAGGTGTGCAAAGCAAAAAGGAGAGTAAAACTCATTTATAAGATATATAGAAATGATGTTGGTGGAGTGTTAGAAGGTATTCTTTTACATCTTTATTTTAGCACCAAGGTTTTGAAGTTGTTATAAAAAATGAGCATGCAGCTAGCATGGATGGAAAAGTGGCAACAATGGAAGTCGAAGGAAAAAAAAACATGTTGGACTTGGTCCTTGTTGCTAATGGAAATAAATAAAAGATTTTTACTCCATTTTCATATGTGATTATGAATTATGGCATTTGAGATTGGCCCATGTGCATTATACCTAGTTGGAGAAAATGGTAGCTGAGTGGAAAGAGTCAGAAATGATATGGAAAAAGGAAAGGCGGCATATAATGGATGTGTGAAACGTAAAAATCATCAACTAAATTTTCCTAAAGAATGACCTACTAGAAATTGACATGATACTAAAACTTGGGTGGCGATTTTATTAAAAAGCGCGATGCTAAACCATCTGAGTCCATGGGAACAAAATGAAGTAGCATTTCTAAAACTGAAAGAACCACATGAGAAGGGAAAAAACAAAAAGGAAAATCAAGGCAAAACCGACGAAAATACGAAAGGATGGCAAGGAAATCGAAAATACCCAAAACGTAGTGCAGGAGGAAAAGACGAAATAGGAGAGATCCAGAGGTACACAGTTACCGGGAGTAGGAGCTGTCGCGTAGTGCAAGAGGAAAGAACCTATCATCGGCTATATGTACCCTATTTGCCAAAATAGAATGGAGTTGCAACCGAAATCAGTCGAACCCATATTGGATGTCCCTAAGAAAAACCGAGTAAGTGCTTAGTCTGTGATTGGAAAGACACCCTTTGAAATGTGGGTAGACAAGAAATATGTAATTTGTGGAGTGTTTGGTAGCAAGGGTTATAGTCTAAATAATGATTCCAAAGAGCGGAAAAGAGAACTGGAGGTTATGTTTAGAATACTAGAAGGCTATGATGACCAATCCAAAGGCTATAGTTCAGGCTATAATTAAGTTATAGGCTTTATGAAAGAGATACTAGAATAGTCAAAACCATCATAGTAAAAAAAAAAAAATGTGCATATGGTCACACATTCTGAGAACATAAATAAATAAAAGGTCACACTTCATTGAGCAATTAGATTTTGAAAAAATGGCTCAAAAAGGAAATTGCAAAGAGGTGAAAAAAAAGAAACTTACAATGGTAGAACAAGAAGAGTTAATGAGTACACCATTTGACTCTTCACAAGAATCAAAAGGACCAATTTTGTGATTGAGGGGAACGAACCCATCCATACGAGTATCGGTTTTCCTAGTGGAGGGGAAACGAGCCCAAGGAGCAAAGGTGATAAACTGGATGTATGCATCCCTTAACTTTGCATGGAGCATTAGCATTAAAGGAGGATACAAACAATCATTTGTGAAACATGCAAGATATTGCAACTGTTGAAGGTAAATTATTCCTTACAAAACTATATGTTAAGTTTGAAAACGCAAAACATTTCTACGTGACAACATATTATAACTTATGACAACATCTATTTGATTTGTTGTAGAGTCTCCTAAAAGAACAAAAAAACTATAGAGTCTTCAAATATGATGTTTTCCAGATTTCGTGCGGTATTATTTGACTTTCTGGCCAATTATTACCCGTGCGAAATTTCCAAATTTAGAGTTCCTTTTCGAGGCGCTCTACACCATCCTCACCCCTTTGACTATTTTTTACCTCAACCAACTAAACCGACAATGAATTATATTGCAATATTTTATGAAAACAACAATTGTATGGAGTAATAACCCAATACCAAAACAGTTCGAAAGATCTAAACAGTTAAGAACTCCATCGATTGAGAACTCTCTGGTAACGATGAGAACGTTCAAAGGCCTTCCAAAAAAAAAAATGGCTCAAAATCCTAGCTTTTCTGTGAGACAAAAGAGACAAGAAAAACAAAGGTTTGTCACATTTTGTCACAAGACTAATTTAAGACAAGGGCTAAAACGCCATAAAATAACCCTCGCCCTCCTTCCCTCCATCCCTTCTCCCTCCCTCCCAATTCTTCTCTCACTCCTCTCCCTCCTTCCCTCCTCACCACGTTCTTACTCCACCTCACTTCTTAACTCCCTTAACACACGAAAACACCGACACCTTATTATTGAACCCGACATCACAATCACACTAATACCCCACTAATACCCTCCACCGGTCTTCGATAGATACACTCCCTTCCCTCCATACGTCCCTCCCTCCCTCCCTCCCTCCCTCCCTCCTCCCTCCCTCCCTCTCATTGCTTCCCTCCCTCCTTACCTCATCATAACTCGCCCTTCTCACTTCTTCACTCCCTCCCTCCCTCCCTCCCTCTCATTGCTTCCCTCCCTCCTTACCTCATCATAACTCGCCCTTCTCACTTCTTCACTCCCTTAACGCACGTAAACGCCGCCACCTTATTGTTGAATCCGGCGTTACAGTTACACTTAAACCCTCCGCCGGTCTTCGGTACGCACACGCCCTTCCCTCCACACGTGCCTCCGACCTGTGTAGCGTTACAAAACGCGTTGCATTCCGCGTTTCTCTTTTGTTGGTACACGATGCAGTTGGAGGGGAGGGCGGAGGGAGCGAGGAGGCAATTTCGCTGAAGCTTCTCGCAGAAAGGCGCGCCGTTGGGCGTACGGATGATGCCGTTGAAGTAGTTGCTGGAGATATCGCTGGAGGGCGGGGAGGGAGAGAGAGGGAGAGGGAGGGTGGGGACAGGAGGGGAGAGGAGGGGAGGGGGGGGGAGGGGGGGGGAGGGGGGAGGGGGGAGGGGGGGGGAGGGGGGGGGAGGG